>OX578139.1:44837387-45144887 GCA_951213105.1 Amaurobius ferox | reverse complement strand
ACTTATTTTACATATCAATGAAACATGTCAATCATAAGTATTTTTTATACTGCTATATTAAAAACATTACTTTTAACTGCGATATTAATGGTATGTGAGATTTTTGTATCTGGTCCATGCAATAGTATTTTTAATAAAAAAATGAGTTATACCGATTTTATAATAGTTAAAATGTATTCGGTATAAATATGCATTTTTTTCCCCTCTATGCCAACATCCTATATTCATTTGTCTCGAATAAAGTTTCTTAAAATGCTGTTACACTTTTTCCACTAATTCAAGTTTATACATCATAATTTAACTTAGTAAAAACGAAGATTAAATGAGAAAAACTTTCTTTTTTAACTTTTTAAGAATGAATTCTTTAAACAGTTTCATGGAATAAAACTTATATATATATATATCTATATATATATATATATGAATTTTTTTGATTTTCTGTAACTTGATAACTCGTGATTTGTATTTTTTTCCCATTTGATTGATGATTTA
The DNA here is from genome assembly GCA_951213105.1 of Amaurobius ferox. NCBI lineage: Eukaryota > Metazoa > Arthropoda > Arachnida > Araneae > Amaurobiidae > Amaurobius > Amaurobius ferox. Next base: position 45,144,395 of record OX578139.1, on the reverse strand, counting down.
CTGTTTTATATTTTATTCTGTGGGTGTTTTAGAAAGTTATGTTTATCGTGTAGCAGTTTCTTACTTTTCGTTCATTGGATTTTCAAACTACTATTATTATATATATATTAAAATAAGCATATATTTGCAGTTTTAAAAATACATTAAATTTAATTTTGGCATATTTTTAATTTGATGTTTAGTTTATAAAGATCCAAGTTTAATTTATACATAAAGATATTTCAAAAACAATAATAAAATAGTTATTCTGTTTCTCATTTCCGTACATTTGTCATATTAAATAGATAAAATAATAACATGAAATAATGAATTAAATATAATATGCTTTTTAAAAAAGCAATTAAAATATATATATTGTTTACCAAAAATGAATGTTAAAAGTATTTAAGAAAAATTAGTCCTAGCCCTTTAAGAGGGAGTAATGGGGGTTGCACTTGTGAACCGGTCTAGAATGGCTCTCGGAAAATACCTCCTTCGTCACCCCAATGTTTCATGGTCGGAAAATACCATGCTTGCATGTGAACGGGGGTACTGGGTTATATCTTTCTTGTGGGGTATCAACGATGGGATTACACATACACACACACATATATATATATATATATAATAATAGACAAACTTTAAGGGTAGGTCAAGACCATTTCCATAGAAACATGGAGTCGCAAACTCCACCGTGGGGTGCTACAGATGCAGGAAGAAGCAAAAAGAATGCAGATAACACGAAATACAGGTTTGTTAGACATAACAATTACAAGTGTCAATTACAATTGTTTATTATAGTATTAAAGTAGGTGTTCAAAGTTCATGCCATCCGCAGATTTTGTGATTAATTTAAGTGATCGCATTTAGTCATCACATTGGACTGCTTCGCACTTCAACGGAGATTCTGGGTTTCCCCTCTCTCTGGATCAGATCCATTTTAAAGAGGGGTGAGCAGGGGCGGCAGATAGGGGGCGCGAGGGGTCGCGGTCGCACCCCCAAATTTTCCCTCGTCGTCTATCGGCTTCTCCTTTTTTTATGGACTATCCACTGGTCAGTTTTCTCATGCTATGGAGCTTCAAAAGAGCAGACCTCCACAGTGAAGCTTTTCTCATCCAGCTGGAACGAATTTTCAACTTGAAACGATTGGGATGATGTTATCCTTTCACTTAAAAATTTCAAGTGTCCGATAAAATTTATGTGTTGTTTGTGCATTCTCATCCATTCCTTCTGCTAGAAATGCATTTCAGCAGCTCAATGCATTATAGTTTTTCACAGAAACATCCTATAAAAGACATGCTATTTTCGAAAAAATTCGCTCATCAACAAATACTTTTTCTGGAGGCTCTTCAACTCTACAATCACTAAGTGATACGAGGTGATCTTCCAGACTTAAAGCCATAAAAGCACTACTTGATAATTTTGAAGTGGTGATTTTAACATTGGGAGAATTATCTGAAGACGATTTGTGACAAAACTTCGCGAAAAAAATTCTTATTCTGGATCAAAACAGAAAAGGCGTAAAAAAATTCCAAGCGAATTCGAAGGCGGTGAAAAAGATCCCCAAGATGATGTTAAATCATATCACAAAATCAATATTCAATATGAAAATATAGATTCAGTATCTAATGAAATTGAGATAAGATTTAATGAGATCTATATATCTGTTTTATTTGCTCTTAGTTCAGTAGTATCCGGATCAGATGTCGAAAAAGAAAATGTTTTAACCATATGCAAAGTATATAACTTCCAGAAAGAGAAATTGTTATGTGAATTGCGACTGTTTTATTTAATGGTGAAAAATGAAAACATAGACCATTCCAATTTTAAAAGTCGCCTGGATTATTTTAAAGAGCGGAATTTAAAAAATGTGTTTTCAGCCATAACATTATTAGTTAAATTGTTTTTGACTGTGCCAATCAGCTCAGACAGTTGTGAAAAGTCTTTTTCGTATCTCAGGAGTCAGAAAAATTATTTTCGCAGTACAATGGGTCAAGAAAGACTTTCATCTTTAGCTGTTTTAGCTATAGAACAAGATACACCACTGTATTATGATGATATTGTTACAAAATGTTCTCTTCTTCCAGACTCTAAGAATCGGCGTTTAAAACTTCAATAAAAGGTAAATAAATATAGATATTTGTATTTAGAAAAATTATGTTAACAACAATTATGTTAACACAATTATGTACAAAAATTATATTAACAACAATTATTTTTCTCAGCATCAATTCAATTTTGTGATTCCCCCCCCCCCTCCCACCTGTTAACAAACATTTTATTTATTCCATATTGTGGATTTTCATACATACAAATCTCGCACCCCCAAATGAAGCACTGAAATGCCGCCCCTGTGGGTGAGCGTGTTGCTCACAATGGATGGGATCTTGGCAGTCAGGAAAGAACTTCCAGACAGAAATTTTGATTCTTCTTTTTTTATACTTTTCGGAGAGCGTAGTTTTTCTTTTTTGCTTTGCGGATAGCGTGCTTGGTGAATTTAGTAGTAGTGGGCGTTTGTTGACGATCCGCACAATGCCAGATATTTCCTTTCAATTTTGAATAAAATGCTATTTGAAAATATAATATTTGATGTGAGCAGCACAGAACTTTCGCTACATAGGCAATGGCTTTACTTTCACAGCGTCGGTATAAGACAATTGTGTACAAAATCCATTTCACAATGTTTTTGGCATTGAATTAACACCACGTAAATTGAAATTGGGCGCTTTTGGCAACTTGCAAGCTCAAACGAAATGACTTATTCATACTCATGCAAAATCCTCATCGAAGTATAATTGACATTTAACGAATATACCTTGATAAATGACTATTGACGAATTTAGCATTAAAATATAAAACTATTACAAAAAGTATCTTCTCTCATGAATGAAACGAACTATAAGATCGACAAGAAAAAATTTAACAGATTTGTTGCATAATATACGCATATGAGAAAGGAACACATTTGATGATACTACCTATATTTGATGTAAATTTATTTGAAAAACGGGCAATATCTCAAGAACGGTTCATTCTAACGTTCTTAAGTTTGTACCATTTGTTTTGGAAAATTACGTTTGAAATGATTATTTATTTAACAGTATAAAAGATTCTAATTTTTTAATGATTTTTCAAAAAATCATTCGTATCGTGCAATGTCTCAAGATTCATGATAGCGTTTTAATGTTTGTATCATTCGTTTTCTAAACAAATATTACATCTGTAATGATTATTTATTTATCATTATCAAAAGTATAAATTAGATCCGTAATTTTCAATTATTTTATATTTTTAATATTTTTCGCAATGCTTTACTTGTTCGTGAGATTTCGTGTGCACAGATTCACAATAATATACATATACACTGTCATACACATATGCGCGTACATACATACACACACGCACACACTAACATATATACACACACATAGAGATTTTACCTTAGAATGTTCGTTTCGAGGTCATCGGAGATGCTTAAAACGTCTTCTTCCGTCTAAAACTCGAATTCAAATTTTGGACAATGTCACAATATGTTCCCGATAGATTATACAGTGTACATAGGGAAAGTATAAATTAGGAAGATTAATATATTTTTTCTTGTTGCAAATATAATCTTTAAAATATAATCTTGAAAAAATTGCAATGTGCAGAATAGTATATTATAAAATAAATGCATAAAAATCTGGAAATATCGTCTGCATAATAAAAATTTTTTGCATTGGAATAGAAGATCATGTATATAACAGAATACTTTTATAAACATATTTTATCTGAAAATAAAATAATGTTGAAATTTCAATAATTTAAAAATTATTGAAATTATTTTCATAAATTGAAAAAAAACCATTCGATAACATAATATGGAATGATATAGCAGAGATGGATCCTGTAATGTTTTGCGGATATAAACAAACTAATTAACTGAACAGCAGGTTATAAATTTAAAAAAAAAGTTATTTTAACACAATTTCCTTTAACACCATATATAATTGAACAATTACGGTAGCTTACAAACGCATTTATAGAATTCAAGCGTATGACAAACTGCAACTGGATTAAAGTTGCGAAGTTACAATTCACTTGTAACTGCGAAAAAGTTACCATGCCATCAAATCAACCAATGAGAACAGCGAAGCATCAGTCCTTTTTGCCACCGATTGGCTGTTATACGATAGCTTGCTAGTGCTGTTGCAGACGCAGTGAAACTTTGCATACTTATTTTGTAACCGGTGTTATTTATGCATGATTGGACGTTTAATTGTAATCAGACTTGAGATACTATTTTGTAAACATCTTTAGAAGTGGATGTAACAGCAAATTATCCTTGAAATGCTCTAATTAATGTTGACATGTGACTTCGCTGAGTGTACATGATTTTCATAAAGCTGTTGTGGAAAAAATAAGTATGGTTGAAGTCTTAACTTCTGCAAAATGTTCTGAACTTTTCAAGAAAGATACTAAATTAGCTCATCGAGTATTGGATTCTACTTGGAAGTCTAAATGCGTATGTATTTTAACTTTCGAAACATTTTCAGTTATAAATGTTTTGAAACTTATAAATATTTATAAAATCGATTATGCACAGACTTTTTGTATTTTAAAGGTAACGCTTTGACGTTAAACTAAAACTTATATGCATATTTCTTATTTATGAATATTGAAAAAAGTACTTCAATTGTGTTAAATCTTTAATCGTTTCTTCTTTAAAAGTATCGAATAGGATTTTATTTTCATTCTTCTTAGTTGCTTTCCCTACATACAGGGTGTTTCAGTGTATAGTTGATTTCGCTTTTCAAGCTTCGGCATTTGGTTTTAGATATGCACTTCCAATTTCAAAATTTGTTAACGTTTAAATGCTAAATTCTTTTATAAAATGTTTTTTTTTCTTCTTAGTGGTAGACATTTTCAGAAAAATGGGGGCTCTAAATGTTTAAAGAGTCCCTAGAGCGAAAAATCAAATACAGAAAGTTGTACAGTAACAAGTTTAGAGAGAAAAAATTAATCCCGGTGCAATTAAATGCAATATTGGATTGCTCACGAAAAAGTTGTTTCGTACAAATTCAGGGTCGGCTGCAAGTAACATCGCGCAGATGCGGTTGACTTGAAGTCCGGTTTTAATTTGGAATTCAACGCTGTAGCACGAGTCAACTATCTGGGGGAAAATCGTCGATTGGTCGAATCTACGGAAAAGCCGATTCCAATTTTCTTTATTCTGATACTGTTTTACGTTATTTCCATTGTAAGTGCCTTCATGAATATTGTAGATAATTGTAACGGATATTTTTCTTTAAACATGTGTCTGTATAGCACAATCTTTTTTAATTGAACTTTTTTACTTTCCCTGCAATACGTGGTCATGTATATAGAAAGTATTAGAATCGTGCCGAAAATTGCAACTCGAATTCTTGACGGATCTACGCGTTTTGGGACCTCTAGACCACGGAAAAACTATTTTTAGCATGACGTGTGTGTGTGCGCGTGCGTGTGTGCGTCTGTCTGTCTGGCTGTGTAGATTTTGTATTCACTCTAACTAGAAAACTAATTGACCGAATTTCATAAAATTTGTAAGTAAGATCCTTGTAGGTGACCCTGGTGCTGACTTTGGTAGGATTCGAGATCTTCCCCTTTTTTAGAAATGGCCTGCAAAAATTGCCTGTATCCATTGCCTGTATTAGTTGAAAAACTAGTAAACCAAATTTCACAAAATCTGGCAGATAAAGTACGTGTAGGTTAACCTGGTGCTGATTAGGTTCTAGTACGATTCGGAAAAAAAAACGAACCTGCCTTTTTTTGCAAAATGCGTTAAATCTAAAAATAAAAGCCAAAATCGTTAAATCTAAAAATAAAAGACTACGTATGCTCAAATATATCAAATAAATGCTGATTTTATACGTAATTTTTGACGATGAAAATAATAAGGCCAACGCCATTACTCTAGGACTAGTCGTTCTCGAGATATTTTAATGTTTTCGCATTTTCGCTATGTCACTTTCGAAAATAAGTTCAGTTACCGAATGAAAACTAAAATTGAATTAAAAGTGCAAATTCATTTAAAATAATTATGGGTGTTATATTGCGCAATTAAACTCAATTTGAAGAAATGAAGGTAACGTGAATATGAGTCTGCAGAGAAAGTCATGTGCTGCCTACATCAGATTTTTTTCTTAGTAGTCGTATAGTTAGATCCCCCACTTTATATATATATATATATATATATATATATATATATATATATATATATATATATATATAAAGTACTTCTTACAGGGAAAAAATTATATGAAAGAATTCCGCATTTAATTTAAACAAATTTCAAATTAGAAATATATGCTCCTAAAACCAATTTGTTTTTTCTAAATCCTAACTTACGTAATAACGATAACGGAAGAATGGTTACGATTGATATACAGTGTTTTGAGTATGTAAATACAACGGATTAAGATTACTACTGTAGTAAATACTAGGATTTTTGACTTGGAATTTGCGAAATAAAAAAAGAAAAAGATACGTGTATGTGTATTATATTAAAATACAGAGAAATGCCTGAATATTTTAAGAGCAAAGAATTGTGAAAACGCTGGGTGGTTGGGCTATTTTCTGATTTGCCTATTCTATATGAAATCGGCAACAATGAAAAATATATTTGACTAGTATTTAAACCTATTAATGAAACAAAAACTAACAGTTTTAAAAAGCGATTTGCACCTGTTTTTAATAAGGTTTATTTTGTTTAAGAATCCATGGCGCCTAACGATGAAAACAGTTGTCTCAGTTATAGTATCGATCACGGGACAGAACATAAGTCTGCACACCGCGGTGGGAGTCACTTCAGGATGGTCTGGAGGGGTAATACAGCCCAGTGGTTAGCGCGTGGGGATTGCACTCGGAAGACCTGAGTTCGATTCTCGCCTCTGCCCAAACTATCTTCGTTTTTACGCCGATTATCGGCACGTTAAATATGTAGGTCCCCAAACCCTTCCGAGAAGTTGGTGGTAGGGGAAGGAAGGTTCAGTCTCTGCGGATGCCGTCTGCCACTGGGTTCCGGTCTAAACTGGGTGGCACTTCCCGGGCTGAGTGTTCCGTTTGCGGAATATTATTATCTGCTATCGTCCAGAGATCTACATCATTTGCTTCGCATTTTCCTGAAAATTTTTTCTAGACGGGTGGGGCCAACAAGATATGATCGAAGCCATTTTTTTCTCCCTCCGATTTTTATCGTATTTTTGCTAATTCCCCATACTATGCAATATAGTATAAAGAAAGTATTGTTTTCACGAAAATTTTTGAATTCGAGATTTTAATGCCAATATATGTTTTAAGACCTGAACACGTTTTGACTGTTTTTGGAGTGATATCCGTCTGTCTGTAGTCGATTTCTTGTGTACACCATAGCGGCCATAAATAATTATGGATTTTCACGAAACTTTATATTCGGCTTTATCATCAAAAAATCTAGAACTAGATAGATTTTTTTTTTTTAAATTCGATCGAAAACTTCGAAATTGATTCAAAATTATATATATTTTTTAACGTGGCAGCATAAGTTTGATATAATCATGAATAAATGGATTTATTTATGGCTTAATGATCACGAGACTTCATAGTTTCAATCATTGTTATGAAAAATAGGCGCGATACACTTTTTTTTTTGTTCATAACGTCATTAGCCCTCTTCAAGGGGCAGGCTCCCCCTCCCCTCCCTCCCTTGGCAACTTGTCAAGAATGGTATTAATCGAAAACAAAATTTCTAGCCCTTTAAAGAGAAGGTTAACACGATATAATTGTAATCATTTGGACCTATTATACTGATTTTTCAAAAGATTTCTTATAAAATTTGGAAAAAAAAAACCTATTAAAAATGGATTCTAGTATGAGAAAGTCGAGTGGAGTCACACTCCAGTTAATTTATATTTCATTGAATTTTAATATATTGCATGCTCATTGAATTCCGGGACTTAAAATTTTGCTCGTTAAAAGCTAGTAAATCTGGTTTTAAATAGCACTGTACTAATTAAAAGTTTATAATTACCTCGTTATGCAAACTCTTTAAAAGCGGGCTCCGCTGTATTTACTTGGGTTATTGTATCCGATTACAGCGATTCAGAAAATGAATACCCGATAGAAAAAAAAACTGTCTGAAACTAATGACTTTGAACTGTCCATCTTCATCTTCCGAGGAGATAATTAAATTTTCGTTATTGGTTAAAATTTTCCATGTTCTTTTTGCGTATTAGATATTATCTGCTATCATTCAGAGATGTAAATAATTTGTTTCGCATTTTTCTGAAACGGGTGGGGTCAGCAAGATTATGAACGAAGTCAATTTTTTTATTCGTTTTCTCTGATTTTTAACATCTTTTTATTTATATTATCATTCAATTTTACTATTTTGTATGCTCATTAAATCCAGAGACTCAAAATTTTGATCGTTAAAAGTGAGTAAACCAGGCTTTTAAATTGCATTGTACCAATTAAAATTTCATAATTGCCTCGTTATGTGAGCTCATTATAAGCGGATTCTTCTGTATTTACTTTGGCTATAGTGTCCAATTGCAACGATTCTATAGTGTCCGATTGCAACGATTCAGGAGATGAATACATGATAACGGAGAACTGTCCAAACAAACGACTTTGAACTGTCCATCTCTATCTTCGGAGGAGATAATTCAATTTTCGTTATTGGTAAACTGCAGAATGTTTTTTTTTTTGTTTTTTTTTTTTGCGTATTAGATATTATCTGCTATCGTCCCGAAATCTAAATCATTTGCTTCACATTCTCCTGTATAAGTTCTTCGTGGACGGGTAGGGCCAGCAAGATTATGAACGGAATTAATTTTTTTTCTCTGATTTTTATCATCTTTTTATTAACACTTTACAACAAAGTTGAAAAGTGTTTATGACTTTGTTCATTTTGTCTGTCTGTCCGTCCGTTAGCACGAGAACTGCCGTAAAAATGACTTAATCAAAATGAAATTTTAGTATGTTGTTCAGACGGTCTGTGGGACCTATGGGAATATAAAGGAATAATATCACCCAATTAGATTTGGATTGAACCCGGGTTGAAAAAATGAAATACATTGAGTCCTATGGGACCTAATATTTCAAACATTTTTTAATCGGATTTAAAATTCACAAATTGCTTCGAAAATTTTAGGTAATATTCAAATTGTTCCATTAAATATATAAAAAAAAAATTCAGCGAAATATATTCAGTAGTTTTTTAAATAAAAATTAAAATAATAATAACACCTCTTATATGAAGCGATCACGTTGTTGTTGTTGATTGTTGTTGAAACCCAGACCGTCCGACCTACCAGAAAGGTGTAAGGTAACTGTTTGGACGGTCGGGAAGTGCCACCCAATTTAGACCGGAACCCAGTGGGGGAGGCATCCACAGGGACCGTACCCTCCTTCCCCTACCACCAACCTCTCGGAAGGACTTTCGGACCCACATGTTTAACGTGATCGTACTCCGCATGAACACGGCGGCAGTTTTGGCAGTGGCTGGAATCGAACCCGGGCCTACCGAGTGCAACTCCAGCGCGCTAACCAATGGGCTACCGCGCCCATGAAGCGATCACGTGATGAAGTGAAGATGCACAGAATTTAAGCAAAAATAAAGTAGTTTTAGGACGGATACAACACTTAATATAAATTAAAAAGAACTATAAAAATCACTATGTTGAGACAAGATGGATGCCATGTATCATTTTGAAGTGGGTCACGTGATCGCTTCATCACGTGATCACGTGATGAAGCGATCACGTGACCCACTTCAAAATGATACATGGCATCCATCTTGTCTCAACATAGTGATTTTTATAGTTCTTTTTAATTTATATTAAGTGTTGTATCCGTCCTAAAACTACTTTATTTTTGCTTAAATTCTGTGCATCTACATACTGAAACAACGCAATGACAACATATTTGAGTTTAAATGCTCATCCAAATTTGATTATTTCTACAACGAAGCCTATTTTTCACCTATGTAAAATGTAAACAGCAAAATATGTAGAATGAGTTGTATTAGAATTGTTGTATTTCTTTAACACAAAATCATTTAGTTCATGGAGTCTGCATAGCTGATATGAATCAAATATTCACTGGTTTTACAAAGTGAAGGACGATTTTTTTCGATGAAGTTTTACGCATAGAGTTTAATTACTTGTAGCTCCATGGCCTTAATTTTTAAATGAAATAAATTATTATAGTATTGTGATGAATAACATGAATGGGAAATTATTTATGAATGAAATGCTGCTTTTACAGAGAGAGCCAGGTGTGTTATTTTTTCTATGACGTCATTTGAATGAATTTCAGTTGTTTTCGATGAAATATTCAAATATAATAAATTATCGTAGTATTATGATAATTCTTTAATTATTACCGAAGAATGTATCATATTTTAAAGATGTTTAAACCAGGCAATTTATATTTCAATGCCGTCATTTGAATGAAGTTCATTTTTTTCGATGAAGGTTAAAGTTTTCAAATATAATAAATTAATGTAGTATTGTGATAAGTTTTAAAATATTACCGAGGAATGTATTGCATTTTAGACATGTTTAAATAAAATTGCATTGAAGTTGGAAAGTGTTTCATAATCAATGCTTTAAGCATGATTGATCTTTCTTGTTTTTATATCATTTAATTTTAATATTTTATATGATCGTTAAATCCATAGGGACTCAAAATGTTGATCGTTAAAAGTGAGAAAACCAGGCTTTAAATAGCATTGTACCATGTAAAATTTTATAATTGCCTCGTTATGCGAGCTCGTTATAAGCGGGTTCTTTCGTATTTACTTTGCTTATAGTGTCCGATTACAACGATTCAGGAGATGAATGCATGATAACAGACAACTGTCGGAACTAACGACTTTGAACTGTCCATCTTCATCTTCCGAGGAGATAATTAAATTTTCGTTATTGGTAAAATGTATGTTCTTTTTGCGGAATAGATATTATCTGCTATCGTCCACAGATCTAAATCATTTGCTTCACATTCTCCTGAAAGTTTTTCCTGGACGGGCGGGGCCAGCAAGATTATCCCATTAAATCTGACGTCGGCTGTGATGCTTTAATTTGAGCGTCGCCATCCAGGTGCAAGGCAAATTGGTGCATAATTCTGGCCCAACTGGCCGAAAACTTGTTTGAAAAATTATTAGGCAGATTTAGGGTCGAATTTGGTTGTACCACTTATTATGGTTATACTTTGTAAGAGCGTTTTATTTTGATGTAATTTCTGTTATTTTTTTTGTCGAATGAAGTTATTTATAGCCTGTTAGGAGATGGATGGGCGGTATGACAGCTTTGAGCGCCTGAACATAACATAATTGGTATGAAGGTGTTTCTAAAGCCGTAAATTTCTTACTGCTTTAGACGAAGTGTTTGTGGTGTATTCTTCTCGGTGTCAGCAAGATTTCATAAATTAGTCGTCAATAACTTTTGTACTTAATTTTAAATATGTGGAATACAAATCAGGTTACATGACTGCTGGGATTTTAACGTACTTTATCGGGAACATTGAAATTGGGATTTTTATGCTTTATCAGGAACATTATCTATATGTATGTAGTACCAGTGGCGGATTTTGGCCTCGTGTTTGGGGGGGGGGGGGGCGATCTGTAGATCGAAATGTTCTCGGAGGTTTGTTCACTTAGGATTTTCTTAACGGCTTCCTATATACAGATATTTGACAATTTTGAAATAACTAGAACAAATTCGGAAGTTTATAGTAAGTTCTTTGCAGCTTGTAAATACGGCCTATCATTTTTTTAAGACCAAAGCAAAACAATGAAGATTGGAGGGAAAAAAATTAAGTGACTATATAAGGAAACAAACTTATTATTGAAGTCGAAACAGGAAACTAAATTATATTCTGTTGTTGTTGAGACCCAGACCGTCCGACCTACCAGAAAGGTGTAAGGTAACCGAAATTATATTCTGTATTAAGTATACACAAAATTATACACAAGTAAGAGATTTCCATGTGAGAAGATTGATACTGAATATTAACTAAATAAAGTATCCAAACTAACCAAAGTATCTCCCTAATTATATATATATTTTTTCAATTTTATAATTTATTTGATAAAACGTCGACATTTGTCAGGCGTTTGGGGGGGGGGGGGCGATCGCCCCTCCTGAAATCCGCCACTGTGTAGTACTGTGTCAAAAGTAGCCTGTTACGTTTTAAATCTGCACAGAGAATTCTCTTTGTGTACCGAGCAAACATTTTTTTTTCATGGTATGAAAGAAGGGTTGTCTGAAAAGCAAGGGGAAACTCTTAGCCCTATTGTTGTAAATAAGCCTTTAAAACTTTGCTATGCCAAACAGCCAGAATGAGGTTTGCAAATTTGTCGCACAGTATTGCATATGAAAAGTGAACATATTTCACAATAATTATAATTTTTAATTTTATGTAATCTCTACTTATAATAAAACAGAGTGTGTTTGACGGGGAACGTTTCCGGGGCGATCCACTCGGGAACGCTTCCTGGACAATCCACCCCTGAGAATCAAAACACAAATGTTTTACATTTGCCGCCATCTATCGGCCGAAAATATAACTAAAGTTCTCGCAAGTTGAATTGATTGCCTCAATAATATTCTAAAAAAAGTTTCTTTTTGATTTGTGATGTTCTTTGAAGCAATTGAAGTAGCTTTCATTTTTTTCCAAGTTCATCCTCGCAGATAATGGTCCTACCAGAGCGGAGAGAGATTGTAAACAAACCCGCCTGGATGTGATTCTTTTGCTGTCATTCATTCACCGTGTTAATTAAAGATTCTTTACAGTAACGTTTTTTGTTATTCTTATATATTAAGATAAAGGCAAACAGAATTGATTTAATTATAATGTTTATTTATTTTCATATATTTAAATATAATTTATTTTCATATATTTAAATATAATTTATTTTCATACATTTAAATATTTTTGTCAATAATAAAATACTCAAAACGATACGAGTTTAGGAAATGTTTGGTTTTGCTGTTGGCAATTGGCAACTATAGTTTGTATTTTCGTTTTTAAGCAGTTTTTTTTTATTATTTTTTCGGTAGCGTTTCTTTAACAGTAACGATTCTTTACAGTAACGTTTTTTGATATTCTTATATATTAAGATAAAGACAAACAGAATTGATTTAATTACGTTGCGTGTTCACGGGTTGGAAGTAAGGGTAATCTTCATATCTTAGCTCAAAATGGTAGAACAGCTAATATTGTGTATCCAGAAGCTCTTCAATATTAATATTAATAACGGGATATTAAATGATACTTAACATAAATGATTTTTAACATAATTTATTTGATATTTTACAGAAGTTACGCTTCTCTTACTGTTCATACATTTTTTACATGCTTTCTAACTTTAATTTAACCATTTCCACAAATATTATGTTGAAAAGGCTCATATTATACTTGATATAATTTTTAAATTTTGGCTGCAAAGAACTATATAATATTTTGGGGGAAAACCCCGCCTCATTTAACGGTGTGTAACAAAAGGGGGTAACGCATCCATGTAATCTACCTCAAAAAGGGTGGATGTGTAAATGGGTATAAAGTAGTAGCATTTTCTTTATTTTTACACTTCAAAACATGTGATCACAATTACAAGATTTAAACACATGATATAAATGTTTAATTGCATTTTTTTTTTCATATTTTATTTCTTGCCCAATTATGTTCTTATGTTCATCAAAGACTTTTTATGCTTTTTTTATTTGACTGCGCCCATTTCACCTAACTACATCGACCAACTATCGTCTGGTACAGCTATCGATTCTCACCCTAACAGCCACATGGTTGACCTGCAGGGCCCAACCACTTCCATTACCATGCTGAGAGATAGCTTTTAAACGAGTAGCATCTCATTAAGCACCCAGGGCCCGCCTACAACTTTGGTAAAAAATCTATATTTGCAGATTTTCTGGTAGCTGTACCAGACGAAGGCTATGCAGCTAGTTTTTTTTATAAATCTATTTGAAAATATCTCGAGAATGGTTCGTGCTATAGTGTTCTAAAGTTTGTGTCATTCGTTTTTTAATGAAAAATTACAAAAGAACAGTCATGAAGATTCTGATTTTGTAATGATGTTTTCAAAATTTCATGCGAAAATTTGGGGTCTTCCGAACATTTGATTTCGCCTAAAATCAATAGGGTTCCAGTATTCACTAATGGTAATATTTAGGATTCCAATATTTAGAGATAGCAATATTTACATCAAATTTTATTCTCTCTATTCGTCCATGAGATTCGTATCCCCAGGCTGGAATTCCTCTGTGGACGTATAGTTCTCCTTCTCCCAAACGTCTGGCTACAGTTTTTCGAGAGATCCGCTGTCCTGTGGTAGCAAGAAACCGATGTCCGACCTGCTGAGCTGAGGTGTGGCGGTTACTTTTTGCCGATAGGACAATGTACCTGTCTCCTGCAGGCGTCGTACTTCAAACACGACCTCCCCCGTAACGCTTGCTACATATTCCATTTGTTTTAAATGTTTGCCACAGCCGTGAAACAACGCTGTTGGCGATGTCGAACTCCCTGGCATCATCTGTTATTTTTCGCCCTTCTTGGATCTTTCCAATAATACGGCCACGCGTAAAATCATCTAAGTGATATCGGGAAGACATACCGAAAATTTCAAGTTCGTCAATTAAATCTTTCCCGTAAAACTTTCACTTGGACACAACTGTCCACACGCGTCAAATCTTTTAAATCTCTTATCAGCACTATCACGTGACGAACAGGAGTGAAAATGAAAAATTTGCATACTCACACCTCTTCTTACTGTACCCCGCACTTATTCTAATTTTCCACATTTTGCTTCCTTTCATTTTGTGGTTGCTATTGGTGATAATGTCATCCGGCCTTAGCAATTGTCCAGCAGTGTATATATATATATAATTTTTTTTTTTAAATAAGAAACTATTTGCAGTTTTGCCTTTCAGTCTCCTTCACAGGTAGATACGCTTTGGTTAAACCTTTTTTATTTTCTGATATTTTCCTTAGATTTCATTTTGTTCTTAATGTATGGTATAATGGATTGATTTTTCCTTAATGCAACAAAATAATGCTGTCTACCTAAACTCTTTTAATTGTTTTGTTCTAACAATTAAAATGAGGAAAATGACTGGGAACTAACTATCCGTGAAAAATTGCATACATTCGATACGAACCTTATTCCTTTTTATTCTTCCCATATCGTTCAGTTGCGAGTACAATTACGGAATGTGAAGAGATAAGTACTTCATCCATTTTATGTGACTGCAAATGAACAGCGTGGCAATTAAGTTTCGAGAAAGTACTCTCCAACTGTTTGTTCCTGCATGGTTATGGTAACAAACAGAATGCGATAGAACTAAGAGATAACAAACGACGCAGAAACTTACTGACGCTTTAGTTCCGTTTCTTGATTTTCAGCATCTAGAATCACTAAATTCAGACCATATATTGCAGTTTACTTTGTTCCAAACTCAATCCGTGTTCTAAAGGTACTACTTACTCAATGTTCTAAATCCAATCGCAAATGTACAATTTATTCCAATATCGTTGCGGCTGTAAGAGTTTTCATGGAAATTCTGATGAGGTTTTAATATTTTTTATAATTTGTATATTTAATATAGTTTTATATAATTTGTCTGTTCTAAGCAAATTATTTTCTTAAAGTCTTATTAGTAATTCTTTGGAATCCGATGTTCTAAATTCCAATGTATTCCAATATAGGTGTGACTGTAAGAGTTTTCATGGGAATTCTGATGAGTAAAACTCTGTATAATTTGTATATTAATAGTTGCGTATAATTTGTATGTTCTAAGCAAATTATTTTTCTAAAGACTTACTTGTAATTCTTTGGAACTCGAGCATAAATCTGAAAAGTAATTTATTCCGATACAGACTCAATATATTCATTAGTAACACTTTCTTTGGGCGCGCCACTTCTCTTATTCTGGTTAATTGTTTTCTTGTAAAAGTTTACTAAACCTTACATCAAACGAAATCTGCCATAATGATATTCCCGGTGGGGTTGTGTCTTTCCAATGCTGTAACTTTTCATTGGTGCTTTCCAACGGTTTCTTGCGTGCTAACTTTCGCAATTGGTGGGCTTCTACTAATTAGATGGTCCCAGGTGGAGGAGAAAAATTATGATTCGGTCATACTTTTGTTATTTATTGTGCGCTTTTTTGCCCGTGCCATTGTTTGCACGAATGTTGCTATTGCTCGCTAGCACGCAATGCCCCTGAGTAGCACTCCTTTGTTTCCTGTTGATGCGTTTGGGGTTGCCCGAGGAGAAAATTTTTAGAGTTGTAGATTTTAATGTTAAGGAAATCTCGGGTCATTCCATAAAAGATACTCCTGCCATATATTGTGGATTGTAGGCCAATCCATGTGAAGTTTGTCGAGCCATCGTCGCTTGATTCTTAACTTTTTATTTTTGTGTGTAATAATTCCTATGCGTCTAGATTTCATAAACCGTCAGCAATTTATTTTTGTGATTTATTTTATTTAGAGATAGTGGCCATGTTTGTGTCACGGCGCATGGCACTTACAGCTACTTTTGTAAGCCACGATATTGCAGCTGCTTCCAAGATCATGGCTCAAAACCGTTATCTTGAGTAGAACCCAAGCTAAAAATAAAACTATGCGCAATTTGCCAAGGTTATTGTTTTATGACTAGAATGTAGGTAATTTGAAGATAGTGGCCATGTTTATGTCACGGTGCATGGCACTTACAGCTACTTTTGCAAGCCACGATATTGCAGCTGCTTCCAAGACCATGGCTCAAAACCGTTATCTTGAGCAGATAACGGTTAGAACCCAAGCTAAGAATATGACTATGCCAATTTGCCAAGGTTATTGTTTTATGACTACAATGTAGGCCTGAAATGCCCTCATTTGTTAATAAATGACTTTTCAAGATATAATTTTTATAGGAACGTTTCCAAGCCTAAATTTTGTTTTTTATAAACACTTATGATTTAATATTTAATCTCCATCCAGTGTTACATCTGAGGCTTGTGTGCAATTCTTTTTCTATGGAAAAATGAACTTTTTTTTTCTAACTCTGGTGGAGGTGGTGGGGGGGGGGGGGAGGGGGGGGACTGATAAAAATCTGAAATTTGCACACAGCAAAGTTTTATGTGATGGTAAACTACAATTAAATTATGATTTTGAGATTCAATCACTAACAGAGTTTCGCTAAGCACCCTCTAAAACTGGAAGAAAACATATTAGAACAAAAGCAGGGTGCTTTCTTTTTGACTTGATTCTAAAAGTGATATTTCTTGTAAAAATTCTAAATAACAATCGGTAAAATCTTCTCGTAATTATTAGTGAACTGAAAAACCAGACATATTTACCGAACTAGAGAAAATAAAGAAAAGATCTTGATGGAGAAACTAAAATAAAATTGTGGATATTTACATAGAGGATGGATACACCTTTCTGGTAGGTCGGACGGTCTGGGTCTCAACATAGAGGATGGATACACCTTTCTGGTAGGTCGGACGGTCTGGGTCTCAACATAGAGGATGGAAATAGCAAGATTTTCGTCAGTAAAATATATTTAGTCGTATAAAAATTGGGGAATGGGAAGGTCTAGAAGATGCTTCCGCTGTTGTGAGTCATTCTTGATCATTATTATTATTATTATTTTAGTAATGGCTAGGTACTGGATACACATCATTCGTCTATACATCGGCCAGCATCGTGGACCATTTAGCCGTCACATGACGTTGCCCCGGCGCACCAGTGGGGGCGGAACACACTGCGTCCATGCCCGCAGGTGGGACTCGAACCCACAACCCGGCAGTCGAGCGAGCACGAGGAAATGCTTGCCTTGACCGCTCAGCCACCGCGTCGGCTCTTGATCGTTATTTATGCGGTTATTTTTAGCCAAGTTTCCTAGCAACTATACAATATTTTTAACAGTACTGATGTCTTGGCGAACTTTCCGTTATTGCATAACCGTTATATTTAAATTGGTTTACATTATGGTTAGTACCGCGGAAATTCCAGTGTTTATTTAAATGAACATATTTTAAGTAAACAAAAATTTGTAAAATCAAAGATTTTAAAAAACTGGCGCAGTTTAAAATGTATTTGTTTGTATTTCATATGTCTGACAATTATTTAACGTCTTACTCATTTTCCCAAAGAAATCGGTGACACTAAATTCTCGTTTGATGCAGCTTGCAGAAACAAATGCGGTAATACGCGAATATAGAGGCATAAGTATTATAGATAGCGTTTATAGAGAGGCTGGCACCCCCATAAAACTATCATAACGATTGGCTGGCCCAGTGTTTGGGACTCATAATTTTCTGAAGTGTGGTTTTCCTTACTTATTTAGGAGGTGTTGTCTATACCCGCATTGGAAACTGTTTTGGACGTCAAAGGGCTTGTTCTTCTTTTCTTAAACTGTATATATTTTAAGGATTAAGTACTTATGTTTTTTTGAAGTAATAGATGGATGCATGAGAAGATGAAAGGTTGGGGATGGGGGGTGGGGTCATAATCCAAATTGCATTAGTTCACTTCAATATTTTTACTTTCACATGCGTAGTATTGGAGAAAGTATTGTTTTCACGAAAATTTCGAGTTTTTGTTGTCAATATATGTGTTAAGACCTGAACACGTTTTGACTATTTTTGAAGTGATGTCCGTCTGTCTGTCTGTGGTCGATTTCTTGTGTACACGATAGCGGCCACATATATTAATGGATTTTCACGAAACTTTATTTCCGGCTTCGTTATCAAAAAATCTGGAACTAGATAGAATTATTTTTTAAATTCGAGCAAAAACTCTGAATGTTATTTGAAATTTTATATCTTTTTAGCATGGCAGCATAAGGCAAAACTTGACATAATCATGCATAAAAGGGTTTATTTATGGTTCATATTTACGATACTTAACAGTTTCAATCATTGTTGTGGAAAATAGCCGCGATGCAATTTGTTTTATTTTTGATGTCATTAGCCCTCTCTTGTAGGAGGGGGGGGGGGGCAAGTTACCCCCCAGGGTGTACATTGTCAAGTATGGTATCAAAAGATTTTTTAAGTTCTTTAAAGTGAATACGCTATAGTTGTAATCGTTGGGGCTCACTATACCGATTTTTCAAAATTTTTCTTGTAAAATTTGAAAAAAAAAAAAAAATAATTTTGGTATGAGAAAGCTGAATCCAGTTAATTTTATTCTGTATTTCTAATTGTCTTCGAAAGACTAATTTTTTTCAATTTTTGTTAAAAAAAAAAATCTTTAACTTGTTGAGGAAATTTTTCTAGTTTGATTGCCTTGAAAATCAATAAGCCACTGAGGTTAAGCGATTGAAATAATCGCATTATTTTATTTTAATCATTCTAATTTCTTGATAGATTTTCTTCCCACAGAAATTGGGAAAAAATGTGTGATTTGTATTCTGGGATATCCGAAACATATATGAATCCATAAAAATAAGAGTTGGATTTTTGGCTCCGCATGTATTACATATTGAAGGAAAAGTAAAAAATTGCTCCGTCAATCTTAGCTTCTGAAGTGAAATTTCTCACGCCTACAGTTGTCCAGGTATAAATGAACTTTAACATGGGATGTGACATAGCAATAAATGTTAAAGTGGCACTAACAATTGTATAACCTTATAGTTTATTCATGCAAATTGATGTAATATCTTGGTATTTTCATTTTTTTTTCTATTATTAGAACAATAGTTGTGAATAATAATTCAGTTTAAAATTACTTTGATTAATTGCATCATTAAATATACTTTCTCCTTCTTCAACGTGATTTAACTATCAAGTAATTGCCCCGATTATCTCTTTATAGTGGTTGCTCTTTTTTAGCCAGGCGCAAATTTTGTATCTGCAAACAAATCATGAATACTTAAATGCGTTATATCCGACTCAAAACACTTGATATATCCTGCGTCTACGCAAAATCTTCGCAATCATCAAAGCCTTAGTTTTGGATGTTCGTCCTTTTTTGTATGCAGAACGTGTTGCCAAAACCGGTGAGGTAAAAAGGAAAGACAGGAAGCCTCGATACCGATGCGCTTCATCGATATGGAGAAGTAAAGATGCGACTACTGAAGCTGCGAAAAGAGAATTGACCGTTTTCTCATCTCTTTTCTGGCAATAATGAGTGTAATTAGGTCTCGTAATTAAAGACGAAATACATCTGAATACTAAGCAGTTATTGGTGGTTAGTAGATTATTAATGACATTGCTGTGAATTTTTCTGTTTTCGTTTCATCGTTTATGGTGTTGAATATAGCAAACAATTGGATAATAATTACAAGCGGAGTTGCAGATATCGTTTGAGATTTTTATTGTGCAGGAGGCCTAATAAGTTCTAATGAAGCTCTATTAGAATACTTATCGGAGTTGGAAAGATTGTTTTCGATAAAAAGTTCTAAATGGCTCATTGCTTTAATATAACTTTCTAATGAAAAGCAAGTGTAAGAAAATTAGGTGACTACAATTCTCTAGAGGGCATATTGAGCCCACTTCCTTTAATCAAAACTGTGTGGAATTAACAGACGTGCTGTGAAACACATGTTTACCACTTTTAACAACTGTATTTATGTTGGTGTATGTTAATGAGTACACGGTTTTTGACCTGAAAGAGGGGCGTTTAAAATGCTTTCAAAACAATTGTAGTCACTTAATTTCCGCCCGTCTTCTGTCTTCAAAGAAGTATTATGAAGTTATATTTCTCAAGCAGTAGTTTTGTTTATTGATCTTATCGATAACTTATCGATATCGCATCGATATTCTTCCTACATGTTATATAAGGGGAAAATATCAGGATGCTTTGAAATGAAATACGCAAATCATATACAAATATAAACAAGAAAGATCAATCATGCATAAAGCATTGATTATGAAACATTTTCCAACTTCTATGCAATTTTATATAAACATCTCTAAACTGCGATACATTCCTCGGTAATATTTTTAAAATTATCACAATACTACATTAATTTATTATATTTGAAAACTTTAAACTTCATCGAAAAAAAATGAAATTCATTCAAATGACGGCATTGAAATATAAATTGCCTGGTTTAAACATCTCTAAAATGCGATACATTCCTCTATAATATTTCTAAAATTATCATAATACTACAATAATTTATTATATTTGAAAACTTCATCGAAAACAAATGAACTTTATTCAAATGACGTCATCGAAATATAAATCGCCTCTATATAGAAGCAGCATTTCATTCATAAACATTTTTCCATTCCTTTCATTCATCACAATACTATAATAATTTATTTTATTTAAAAATTTAAAACCATGGATGTACAAGTAATTTAACTTGATGCTTAAAACTTCATCGAAAAAATCGTCTGGTTCTCTGTGTAAAATCAATGAATGTTTCATTCATATCAGCTATATTATAGACTCCATGAGCTAAATCATTTTGCGTTAAAGAAATTCAGTAATTCTTATACAACTCATTCTACATCTTTTGGTATTTACATTCTCTATAAGTGAAAATTAGACTTCGTTGTAGAAATAATCTAAGTTCAATGATCATTTAAACTCAAATATATTGTAATTGCGTTGTTTCAGTATGTAGATGCACAGAATTTAAGAAAAAATAAAGCAGTTTTAGGACGGATACAGCACTAAATATGAATTAAAAAGAACTTTAAAAATCACGATTTTGACACAAGATGGATGCCATATTTTATTTTGAAGTGGATCACGTGATCTCTTCATGTAATGGTCACGTGATCTCCTCATATAAAGGGTGTAATTATTTAAACAAGAAAGATCAATCATGCATAAGCATTGATTATGAAACACTTTCCAACTGAAATGCAATTTCACTTAAAAATTTTGAAAATGTGATTCATTGAGTGGTGATATCTTTTACATTATCGCAGTACTACAGTAATTTATTATACTTAAATATTTAAAACTGTATCGAAATACAAATCATCTGATTCTTTGTGCAAAATCAATGAATATTTCATTCATATAACTTGTATTCCAGACTCCAGATTTAAATAATTTTGTGTGAAAAAAATTCAGCAATTCTTATGTAACTCACCCTACAATCGCTTGATATATTTGTATTCTGCATAAGTTAAAATTAGGCTTCGTTGAAGAAATAATAAAAGTTTAGGGATCATTTAAAATCACAACTATTGTAATTGCATAGGCACGGAATTTAGATACACAGATAATATATGTGTGTGTGTGTGTTTATGTATTCAAAGTATTGGAATCGTGCCGAAGATCGGAACTCAAATTTTCGAAGGATCTACATGTTTTGAGACTTTTAGAACACGGAAAAAAATATTCTTAGGAAGACGTCTGTGTGTGTAAGGGTGTATCTGTGTATGTTTCGTTTCTGTGTGTCTGTGAGGATATTACATCCACTCTAATTGAAAAACTAATGGACCGAATTTCATAAAATTTGGTAGGTATGTTTTTTTGTGGGAAATCCTGATGTTCATTAGATTATAGTGCGATTCGTAAAAAAAGAATCTGCCTTCTTTGCGAAATGGCCGGCAGAAATTGCCTTTATCCAGTCTAGCTAAAAACTAATGGAACAAATTTAACAAAATTTGATGTATAATATGTTAATAACCTACAAGTGATTTACATACCAAATTTAACAAAATTTGGTATATAAATCATTTGTAGGTTATTCTAGTACGATTCGGGAAAAAGGAACGGGCTATTTTTGCGAAATGGCCCGCAAAAATCGTTGAATATAAAAATAAAAGACTACGTGTGCTCAATTATATCAATTAAAGTCCTATTTTATACGTGATTTTTGACAACCAAAAGAATAAGACTAACCCCATTACTCTAGGACTAGCCGTTCTTGAGATATTCTAGTTTTTTCGTGTTTTCGCTACGCTACCTTTGACAATAAGTCCAGCTATCAAATGAGAACCAAATTTAAGTTTAACGTGCAAATTCAATGTCATTTAAAATACTTATAGTTGTTATTTTGTGCAGATAAACTCAAATTATTATTGAAGAAATAAAGAGAACATGAATATGAGTCTGCAGTGAAAGACATGTGCTGCCCACATCAGAATTTTTAACAATATTGCAACAATGATGTATAGAAGTGAACGGGGATTATTTGCAGGCCATTTCGAAAAAAATGTATGATCTATATTTAAAGATCCACCAAATTTTTGTAGAATAAAATGTTCAACAAATTTAAGCTGTGTATCAAATTTTAACTCTCTAGGACGTAGGAAAGTGCATTAAAAATGCCATCAAATAAGTATATCATGAAGAGTTATATAAAACTAGCAGCATACCCGTTCTTCGTACGGAATATATAATATAAAGAAACTTATAATTCGCAATCATGTGCAAATTCCGTTAAAATATTAAATTTATTGCTCCTAAAGAGAAGTTTAAGAATATCTGTTCTCACTATGCAAAATTATATTCACGGGCAGATCTGAAGAATAAAACATCCTGGCCCCTTTTGTAAGCAAATTTACAAAAAAAGGAATTGAATCAATATATGTAACCTCGTACTACTTATATTGTCGCAGATTAGAAAATATGCCAGTGTGTTGGTAGAAGATTACCCGTATTACAATATGAGTCTCAAAAATATTTGCCAAAATAAAAGAAATGACGTAATAAATTGAAAATATCACTAATCCCCGTAATCTTTATACCAGAAGGTCGTAATTGATTCCAATATATATCAAAATATATGCCAATATACCTGTACTACTTATATTCTCCTAGATTAGAAGATATATCCGTGCATTTGTAGATTACTCGTACAACGTACTATATATGAGTTTCATCAATTTTCGTCATAAATAAACAATGGCATAATAACTTGACAATATCAATAATCCCTGAATCAACAGTCCCCGAAAATATCAATGATAATAATGTTTAAACCTGAAGACCGTAATTGATATTATTCAGTCAAAAGTGCAATGTCAATGAAATTTATCTTATATACATATCTTTATTATTCAAATCGGAAAAGATTTAATAAAAATCGTACAGCACATAACGCATTGGATCCGTTGCTAAGCGACATGATATCATTTGTTTAAAATAAATTGATGGAAATCATATCGTCTGAATAATGCTATCTCCATGGAAGGTTTGGCGACATTTTTGTCAATTTAGCGATAACTCAAAAAATCGCCAAATTTATCGCCAAGTGGGACTGTAGAACTGATAATCCCATATTGCGACAAATTGACGGAACATCATCACAATACTATCCCCTAACAAAACATAATTAATTTCATTTATTAAGCGCAATTTTATCAATTCCATGATATTTTTATGGATTTACAAATATTTTTATCAATTGGGTGATATTAAAAAAATTCGTTAAATGTGTTACTAAGTAGGATGGATGAACTGACCGACAAATGCTACCGAAACACCATTTCAATACCATATTCTAAAAAAACAAATCATTGATTTGCGTCATTTTTATAAATTTGGAAACATTTCCGCTAATTTGGTAAAGTTTAAGAAAAGTTACCAAGTTATTTAGAGATATTCCGCTAAACTCGTAGCTCTAAATTTGCAGATGTGATGAATAAAATATCCTGATCCCGTTTGTATATACTAAGTGAAAACACTAAAATTGTATTATAAGATACAGCCGTTCTACTCTTTTTCTGCTTCAACAATCGGCTAAATGAATTTATTGGGTAAACACAATATATGAGTTTATTAGCTAAACACAATATATGAGCTGGAAACCTCTTTGCTAAAATAAATGAAAGTGATGTACGCAGTCCGCAATTTATATAATTAAAAGAACAACCAAACCTTTCATTTAAAAAATAATATTTTTACATCCATTTATTTATTATTCAAATAGAAAAAATAATAATAAATATTAACAACACATTTAATTTCATTCCGTTGCCGAGCAACATGATATAAGATAGAATCTTCCTCATAAAATGTGAAATTAAATAGCCATTTTGATTTCTTTATACTTTTCATCGTTGAGTAATAACTTGTGAAAGATAACCATGGAGGTAGATTTTTCCATTTAAATTCATGTTTTAAACAATTCGTGTTTTCCGATAGTGACTATTTAATGCAAAAATCCTGCGCCAAACTCGGAAATAAAGTTTTATTTCCTTTCGACGTTTTAAACAAACGATTTTGATCCTTTCCGTTTGAATAAACCACGGAGTTGGAGAGTATAACTCATAGGAAAAAGTTCCGTTTTTCATTAATATCTCGACAACCCCTGGTCTTAGAAACTCGAAACTTGGACTAAATTTATGGGGGGCTATTTCAAGGCTATCCACAAAATTTCATTAAATTCGGTTCAGCCGTTTTTCTATGATGATGAGACAAACGAAAATTTCGTTTTTTACTAATATCTCGAGAACCACTGGGCGTAGAAACTCCAAACATGGACTAAATTTTAAGTGGGGCTATTTCTAGGCTACCCATCAAATTTCATCAAATTCGGTTCAGCCGTTCTCTCGTGATGATGGGACAGACAGACAGACAGACAGATTTTCAATTTTATTTATATAGATTAAAAAATTTGAAAAATTGTTATCTACCAAATTTATTTTAAAATGTGAAGTCTCTCTCATATGCAAAATGATTAACCTCTTGGAAAGATATTAATTATATAATATATCTATTTTTTCTTTCTGGAGGATATCCCAAAAATCCGAATTTAATTGAATTTGTTTTATCCCATATATTAAATAATTTAAATTAAAAAACTACTCAACATATTTTACTGAAAATTTTTTTGTATATTTTATGGGATAATGTAAATATTTTCTAAAAATTTCGAAGCAATTTGTGAATTTTAAATTTGCTTAAAAAATGTTTGAAAAATTAGGTCCCATAGGGTTCAATGTATTTCATTTTTTCAACCCGGGTTCAATAAAAAACTAATTGGGTGATATTATTTATTTATATTCCCATAGGTCCCACAGACCGTCTGAAAAACATGCTAAAATTTCATTTTGATAAAGTCATTTTTACGGCAGTTATCGTGCTAACGGACAGACAGACAGACAGCCAGAATGAACAAAGTTATAAACACTTTTCAACTATGTTGTAAAGTGTTAAAAACTACTGAATATATTTTGCTGAAATTTTTTTTATATATTTTATGGGATAATTCAAATATTTCCTAAAACTTTCGAAGCAATTTGTGAATTTTAAATTCGCTTAAAAAATGTTTGAAAAATTAGGTCCCATGGGGTTCAATGTATTTCATTTTTTCAACCCGGGTTCAATCCAAAACTAATTGGGTGATATTATTTATATTCCCATAGGTCCCACAGACCGTCTGAACAATATACTAAAATTTCATTTTGATAAAGTCATTTTTACGGCAGTTATCGTGCTAACGGACAGACAGGCAAACAGAATGAACAAAGTCATAAACACTTTTCAACTATGTTGTGAAGTGTTAAAAATTGTATATGGCAAAAGCATTTTTTTTTTTTTTTTGTCTTGGACTGTGTATACTTCAAGGATTAAATACTTTGCTCTGCTTCCAAATCTAATTTGTATTATACGTGTCATATGCATGCATAGTATTTGTCATGGAAGAATTATATTGCATCATAGGCGCACTGGCTTCGCCATGGGGAGAGGGAGAGGTTGGATGTGGTAACACCCAGGAACAGTCGGAACTCTTAATAGTTTTCAGAAATAGACAACTTTTGACAACTGAGAATTTTATTTCTAGCGACTCTACTGGTCCTATAGGCTTAGACAGAATCTCGGAAAATCAGGGGTCGAAGAACTAATGAAAGGTTTACAGTTTTAGACCTAGTTTTCCAAAATGGGCCCTATGCGGAACTAATGTAATTGTTCAGCCAATGCGGAAGGATTGTGGCACTATATACATGGCTGTGAGAAATCGTCATCTGCTCGTTTGCGTGACAATAAATTTAATTTAAAAATGGTGAATAAATAGTCGAATTTTGATTTTTAAAATTCATAACTTATAAACTATTGTTCGAGTTGTAAATAAAAAATAAATAAATAAATAAATAAAAACTCTCGACATTCGTGAACCGAGGTTTAAGTTGAATTTACCGAATAATTTTAATAACTGGTTCAGCGAACTTAGATATTTTTAACAATCTTAGTGCTAAACAGACCAATAAACCTGAAGCACAAAAACAAAAAGGGATATAAATAGAAAAGGTAAGTTACTATGTTGATAAAGTTATTACTTATGTTGTATTACTTATGTTCCTTATATTGTATTACTTATGTTCATAAAGCCTCTAATAATTATGCTATTTATCTGTAAAAAATTCTATATACAATTTCTGTTAGATTATTTAAATAACAATAGTCTATTTAAATTTGATTCACACTCTATTAATAGTATTAAACTGAAAGTTATCAATATGTATAGTGATTTAAATATTAATTATAAATTTCTTAAATTTCCATATATAGTATTAATACCTAAATTTCATAAAAATCCTATAAAATTTAGAACAGTAACTAGTGGTCATAATACTTTACTACTGCGAGTAAATTACTTCTAAATTATTTAAATGTAATAAATGATAGTTTACGTTTTTCTAGCAATAACTACTTTATTCTAAATAATAGTAAAGAATTAAAGAATAAATTAACATCACTTGATAAACTAATTGGATTTCAAACTTTTGATTTTAAAGATCTTTTTAATAATATTAAGATCTCTGACCTTTATGTAGTAATTTTAGCTCTATATAATGCTTATACTACTTATTATACTACTCGTACTATATTTGCCAAATTTCCTAAACTTCTTCACTTTGTTCTTTTCAATAATTATATATTTCAAGGTAATAAATTATACTTACAAGTCTCGGGTTCCACAAGGTGGATGTAGTAGCAGTATATTAGCTAATTTATACCTTTATCATTATGAAAAATCTTTTACTTCAACAGATTATAAAATTTACAGATATGTTGATGATCTAATTTGTTTGGTCTTCACAGACAACTGTGTCATATAGATTTCTATCCGGATAATTTGTAACTAATTCCTAATAAAGCCACTATTAGTAATAACATACATTTTTTGGACTTAAATCTTATTATTGAACCTACCAATAGGATAGTTACTAATTTATATGATAAAAAAGACTATTTTAATTTTAACGTTAATAAAATATTACCTTTTAATTCCTGTAACTCGATTCAATTGTTTAGAAATATTATACTTAATCAGCTTTTTAGAATTTATAGATTATCTGATAAAAAATTTCATGCTATGCATATTAATAAACTTAAAATTACTAGCAAATTCTATAAATATCCAGCTTATTTAGTACATAGTACAGTTGAAAAGTTTAGAATGGTAGATTATACTTAAATTCTCTCCTTAGTATCTTATTTTAGCCAGACATCCACTTTCTCTTGAATAAGCATTATCATGTATTTACATGTTCTTACTGTTGAATATCACCTTTTATCGTTTTTTCGCATTACTGTTATTTCTTTCTCACGATTGGCAACAGCAGTTCTCAACTTTTTATTTTTTGAGATTGGCAACATTGGTCTCTTCATTCAAGTCTCCAATGGATCAGATATATGCAGTGTTTTTTTTTCAGGTATTCTTGTTTTCTATTATTTTTTAATCTTTATGCATGTTGTACAATTTGTCACAGTTTATAGATATAATTTATCACTGATATCAGAAACATGCATTTTGTGTTCATTTTTATAAAATACTTGGCCTTGATAAAGAGTTTTATCGAAATGAACAATTCATTATTAGGCCTAGGGCTTGTCCACGTGTAAAGCTTTCATGTTTGGATTTTATTTAATATTATTTTATCGATTCCTTTCCATTGATGTTTTTTGTTTGTCTTCAGCTTGATGACTAGAGGTTGGCATTTTTATTTTTCACTTGATTGATGATTCTCTGTTTCATATTTTTATTTGTAAGGCATTTTGTAATATTGGGGTTTTTTGAGTTGAAACTTCTCTCTATTCTTTCATTGGATTTTTAAACTTTTATTATTAGAAAAGGTAAGTATATACGAATTTTCACAAACCACTCGTGTGAACACCTTGAAGTTTGAGAAAGAGATCTGCGGAGTTAGAATAAATAACTTTCCATTCCATAAAAATGGCACAATGTGAAAAGCTCAGAATATTAGAAAATATACCAAATTCCAAGCTGTAAGCACAAAACTGAACGAACCTAGTCACATGGTAGCTGTAACAAAGCATTTCTGAATCTACAACATGTAAATATCTTGTCGTATCTAAATACCTTTGCGAATATAGTATATAATCAAGTCGTGAATTCAGTATGCACCTGAGATAGCCAATTAGAACGAATCCTCGAAACAACCGTTATGCTGCATTGTTCATTAATTTGCGCTTAATTACGTTACTGAGTTTTCCTTTTCAGTTGTACAATGCGTTTTACTTGCTAATTAGAAGAACTAGATTTTATTAGAAGTTTATAATTAAAAATATATATAATGAAATCTAGTTAGAATTCAACTTAAAGAGTTATTATATGAAACCCTAGATTTTGTTCCATAATTTCTTATTAAATTGTGCGCCGCTTGAGTTTGACTAATCTTAAGCTGAACTAGCACCCATTACGCAATAGCCAGAAAAAATGGCCACATTACACATTGTGCTAGCAACAATATTCACTGCCCAATGAGTAACCCGGTCTTGCGTATATGTAGACACTCTGATTTATGCCGGCACTTTAACCCATTATCATGCTCCTTTCTGTGACTATTCACACAGCATCTAGCGTTTCCAGCATTCAACAACGATTCCAAGATGTTGAGAACTATTTTTATGTCGGACACATTCCAAGCTTAAATCACTCGGCATTTGCCTGCGTCATCACCCATCTACCTTACCTTTTCGGCTTCGATCACGTCCAACCCGCTCGAGCTCCTCTCATCCATAATGCAGAGCGGCCGCGTCCTGCGCGCTTCATTTTATGGCCCGCAGTACAGAGCAACTCTTTCCGGAAAAGGGTTTTCAACGCGCTGGCCATTCTGGCTTTTATGGCAGATTAGGAGCGGGGAGATAGTAGTGCTTACAAGGCAGATAACTGGAATAAATTCGGCCGTTTATTTGGGGATTTCGTTTTCATCCAGTGACTTTTTAGCGGAATTTGAGAGGATACCTTTACCTTGCTTCGAGAATTCTGTAAATTCTAATGTTTATTCCCGTTTTACTTTCTCGTGGTGTATTGTTTAGAGAAAGTATTATTTTTCGAAATTTTGACTGATAAACCAAGTTTTAAGACAATCTGAATCCATTTCGAACACTTTTGAAAGATGTCTGTTTGTCTCTCTCTCTGTGTGTGTAATTTTGTCTGTGTATGTTTTGTGAGGTGTGGGTGCGATCACTTAAGAACGAATACAGCTATCGAATTTTATGTGTAGATACATTGCGCAAGAAACTAAAACGATAAAACAATTAATAATTACCTCGACAAGAACTCGAATTAATAGATTTTAGAAATTCTGGAATATTTTTTTTATAAAATTTGACAGATAATTTTTTATCTGTCAAACTAATATTTGATTTTGGAATGATATAAATTTGTGAAACTAGGGTGTTCTTCATCACAGCACAGGAAACAATTTTTTAATTTATAACTTCAAAGTTTTCTCACACACTTTCTTAGAAAATAATTCTCTGTCCTCTGGCTGTTCCGTCCTTCAATTATGCAGAAGATCTCAGATTGCCCATTGTTAAAACGTAAGCAAACTTCGTGTTCACAAGAAGTAAATTATTAATAATCCAGGTAATTATCAATTGCGGCTTTTCTGCATCTTCTTGCATCTGTCCATTATGTTAGGAAAGTCGTATACAGCCCACATCAGAAGTTTTTAGACTTGGAAATTCCAGAATATTTTTCATAAAATGGACATATCTATGTTTTAAAGATCCTTTTTAGAGCCAATTACTGATATTGACGCTTGGTATGTTATAAGTTCACGGAACTAGAAGGTTCCTCAAAACAGCACAGAAAACAATTGTTTGAAAGTTTTCTCACACTCTTCTTATGCGAATTATTCTCCTTCCGCTAACTATTCCGTCCTTCAGTTATGCAAAAGAATTCGGATTGCTCTTTATCAAAACATAGGCAAACATCGCGTTGACAAGAAGTAAACTATCAATAATTCAGTCTGAATTGCTCAATTTAGCCTTATCTGTATCTTCCAGCATCTGTCAAGACACAACCAACGCAAACGCATAACAATGAACCGACACAAAAGTAATTTAAGTGTCACACTCTTAAAATCATTTATCTTCAAGTATCCTTCTCAGTATTCTCCGTTGGTGCCCCGGAGATACACTGATCTTGCTCCATGGTCTGTGCTGTCTGAATTTGTATGTATCTGTGGTTGAAGTACAATGCCATGCTATGTTTGAATGGGAAAAGGCGTGCCATCTCTCTGCGTTATGTGATGAATATGATTGTAAACAAATGAATTTTGCTAACAATGAGTTAGTTACCAATTCTATCACGATGCTTGGTTTAAGCAATTGATATATCAATGATGGAGTAGGTTTCCCATCTGACAAAACAGGATGAAAGAGGTGGATGGATGATCCTATCAGCTGTGGTGATAAATTAAAAAAGTAATGTGCTTTGAATAGACAATATGTTATTTTCTAAAACAAATTAACTTATTTGAATTTGCATTAAAATTGAAATGGTTGTAGCAGAATAGCATTCATCAAGTAATCTGAAGTGATGTTGAAAAATATATTTTTGATTAATCCAAAGTAAAACTGTTAACATTGTATCGCGTTTATTGCAGCAGTAGTTTTGGCATTTGCATTATTATAACAAAACAAGGCATTTATGAGGGGTCCTTGATATGGTGAGGTGATATATATCATTTTTGAAGGAATTATTAAGCATTTTTATTCTCTTGTGTATATTTATTTCGTACAGTCACACGAATAATAATAAAAAAACAACAGGAAGTGGTATCTTCAGAACTCTGGAAATGGAAATCATCAATGAACCCCCTTCCTCCTTGTTCCTCTGAAATTCGATGCTGAATCCATATTTGTCATCATTTAAGCTCTATCTATAGCCAATCCTGAGAAATAGATGTTTCAAGAAATTTTTTTTGAACAGGAACTGATAAAAATCGGAAGTAGAAATATTTAGTGAATCCTCCCTATCTTCTCTGGAATTTAATGCTGAAGTCATATCAGTCATCCTCTAAGCTCTATCTATTGCCACTTTTGAGCAATAGATGTTTCGGGAAATTATTTTGAATTGGAAATGGAAGAAGAACCGGTAATGGAAATATTTAGTAAACTAACCATTCTCCTCCAGATTTTGATGCTGGATTCATATCAGTCAGCATAAAAGCTATATCTATAGCAGATACCGAGAAATAGATGTTTCAAGGAAAATGAATATTTTTTAATACGAAGTGACATCTCCGGCCCACATAACCATAAGCGAAAATCTTTCAGTGAGCCCCTCCGGAATTGGATGCTAAATCCATAATAACCGTTATCGAAACTCTATCTGTAGCCAATCTTGAGAAATAGATGCCTTAAAGAAAATTTTTGAATCAGAAGTGATACAGTGAAAGTTCTCAGACCCCCCCCACCTCCTTCAGAATTTTATGTCAAATTCATATCACTTATCATCTAAGTTCTAGCTATAGCCAATCTTGAAAAATAGATGTTTCAAGTAACATGAACGTTTTTAAATCTGAAAAGGAAAAAGGAAGCGAAAATGAAATCTATTCTCCGGAATTTAATACTAAATCCAAACAAGTCACCATTTAATTCTATCTGTAGCAGATCCTGAGAAATCTATGTTTCAAGAATTCGTAAGAACAATAGTGTGGCATCTGAAGTGATATTGAAAATTAGTTTTATGCTTGATACAATGTAATATTGTTTAAACATCCATTGAGTCTATTTGCAACAGTTTTGGCTATTGTGTTATGTCAGTAAAAGACTACTAAAATAGTCAAAGGTCACAAGATGGCGGAAGGCCCAAAAGTATACTAAGCCAGAAAGCCTTCTTTCAAATCAGACGCCAAACTTCGTTTTATCGCCAGCGTGATACGCGAAGGAGTGCTCTCTCTCTCTCAAGGTTACTATAGCAGCCATATCAAGAGAAAAGACTCTCGCAATTTGGTTTCTTTTTTTATAGGATACATGTATAACTTACAATTTAGCAATAGAGACACGTTTTAAATGGATTGTCTCTTAGATTGGAATTAAATTAATTCCATACTGATTAGATTAAAGAAGCCGATATATAACTTACAATTCAGCAATATGGGCTTATCGCCGATATATAACTTACAATTAAGCAATATAGACACTTTTTAAATGCATTATCTCTTAGATTAAAATTAAATTAATTCAGTATTCACTCAATTAAAGAATCATTTTATTATTTTCTAATGCTATTGTATAGAGGAAGTTCCCGGATAATCACGACATTTAGACGAAAAAATAAACTTAAAGACACCATGAACACATTTCGAACATTTTGGGAAATATTTCCATCCGCGTGTGTGTGTGTATCTGTGGGGTTCGAATGCGCGTATCACTATGGCAATTTATATGTAGATGCATTCTATATAAAATTAGAAACAGGTAGAATATTTTGTAATAAATGAGATTAAAACGTTATTCCAAATTAGAGATATTAAATTAGAGAGAGTACGTACAGCCACGAAATTCTATATGTAGCTGCATTCTGAAAAAATTAGAATTAGGTAGATCATCATGTAATTAACGTGATTAGAATACGGGTGAAAGGGAGGGAGGGAGACACAGAGGGCGAGAGAGAAAGAGAGTATGTGTGTGTGTGTGTCAAAATATAGTACGATCAAAATATAGTGTGGTACTGCAGGAGAGGTCGACCTTGTTTCGAACGAGTAGGATTCAAGGGCGCCCATAAAACTTATTCCTGAGATGGCCAAACTCAAGGATGGGAGGTAAATATCTATTAACTTACCTACATTTCTGACCTTGAACGTCCGCAGGAGTGAAATGCCCCCTCGCGCTCCCCTATGGGCGCCCATAGAACATTTTCCAGAGGGTAAACTCATGGATGAGAAGTACAATGTTGACTAGCTTGATACCTACATTTGTGACTTTGAACGCCCCTATGGGTACCCATGATTATAAGTGTTGAAGACCCAGACCATTTGACTAGCCCTATAGGGCTTACAGCAGCTGTTTGAGTGGCCGAGAGAGATGGCCATAAGCACAGACTAATATAGTATTCTGTGGCTATAAGTGTTGCAGACCCAAACCACTCGACTGACCCAGAGGGCTTACAGCAGCTATTTGAGTGGTCGGGGTGGCTATAAGTGTTGTAAAAATTTAGACTTCACGGAAACTTTTGTGGGATCTGGAAAGACTCCATTTTTCCACCCCTGGGGAAATCGAAACTCAACTCCGTTAGGTTCGTTCTGTCCTGAGGTTACTAGTATAAGTAGGGAGTTTTTTCAATGAGCGCCCATAGGGGAGGGAAAGGAGGCACTTCCGCTCTCCTGGACATTCAAGATCCCAAATGTGGGGGATCAAGGTAGTCGATATTGTACATATCATTGAGTTTAACGCCTAGAAAAGTGCTATGGGCGCTTATGCTTATAGTATCGACAACGGGCCAGAACCTAACGGGGCTTAATATTTTTGTTTCTCACTCGAGGGTGAATAAAATGGGTGGGAGTGTCAAAAAGACTTTATCAATCAATGACTTTGAGTCCTTCACAGCTTAACCGAATTAACTTTTATTTTGTGCAAATATTGTATTTGAAACGATTATAACCGCGAAACTCAACATATCTTAAATCAAGAATATTAATTTCCCCAAAGGGACAGGAATTATCAAATAAATTAAACTTCATTTTTCAAGAATATTCATCAATTTGATATCATTTTTATTAATTTAATGTCATTTTTGCCAATTTGGAAACATTTTAAATAAAATGTCAAGTTGACGATATTTTGTTAATTTATCGACAAGCATTACAGACAGACAGACAAACTAATAAATTACATTTGACGAATTGTTTGATGTCAAAATACAAAATTATTGTGAAACAGTGTCTCGTGAATAAAACCTACCAGAATGATGCTAACACCGTTGTCACATAATATTGTACATGGAATGGAAACATATTACGGTAGTTAGTACTGTTTTAATTTCATGTATTTTCTAAAATTTATTTGAAAAACGTACAATATATCAAGAATGGTTCATGCTATTATCCCAAAGTTTATGTCATTCATTTTCTAATAAAAAATTAAATAAAAAATGATATTTTATGTAACAATATTAAAGGTTCTGATTTTTTATGATGTTTTTCAAAATTTCATTCGAAAGTTTGGAGCTGGTTTCCAAATATTCGATTGCTTATAAAATCAATAGTCTTCCAGTATTCACTGATTGTAATAATCGAATTTTTTTTGTTTGAAACGTTCCATCCGTTCGTTAGATATCGCATCTACTGACTCAAGGACGCACACACTAATATACATGCACACACACTAATACACATACACACACTAATATACATGCACATACTACATACATTAATATACATGCACACACAGATATCACTTTAAAAACATTCGATTCGATTTCAGGGATGTTTGAAACAAGCTCTACCGTCGAAAACACAAAGCAGAATTCGAGTTTTCAACCTCGTCATAATACTTTCCCTATACATTATATCAGTATTTTTCAAATTCATTTTGTCACGAAACCCTTTTGAAATTTAATTTGATGGTGGAACCCCAAAATAAGAAATATCACCTGTTGTCCAAATTATGCATCAAAATTTTACACGTTTTTAAATTTAAGACAATTTGCATGAAACTATCACGTCGCGGAATCCCAAGGGTTTCGAAAAACTTTGAAAAGTCTACCTTGAAATACGATGCATTATATTAGGTATGTCAGAAAAGTAATATTTATTGCTCCCACAAACCGAAAATGTCAAGCAAATTTCCTTAAAATGTCACAAATTTTGCATTTTTAAAATGACAAATATTCC
This sequence comes from Amaurobius ferox, assembly GCA_951213105.1. Taxonomy (NCBI): domain Eukaryota; kingdom Metazoa; phylum Arthropoda; class Arachnida; order Araneae; family Amaurobiidae; genus Amaurobius; species Amaurobius ferox. The sequence goes on along the minus strand of OX578139.1, from coordinate 45,108,399 downwards.
CTCCTTTTAAATAATCTTCAATTTTCGTCACTGATTGTTGTACAATATAAGTATTGAACAACATACGGATCCTACGAATATATTTACTCCAAAATCTCGCATATAAACGTTTTATTCAAATAATAAATTATATATGTGGGTGGAACATTTCTTACACTCATTGCAAACAATCTGCGTGCAGTACAAAAAGTTCTTAAATACATGTATTTTCATAGTATTACTTTAAAACCAAAATGTGCATAAAACATGATTTAAATAATGGGTTACAAATGTATCTAATCTGTCTCCGTGAACAATATCGCGGATTAAAAACAATCGTCTTTCTCTCCGCTTGAGGAATTCCGCTTCTCTCCGCTTGCAGGAGTTGCAAAAATAGTGTACCAGAACTGGCGATAAAACGACGTTTGGCGTGTGATGTGAGAGAAACTTTCTGAATTGGTATACCTTTGGGCTTATCGCCACAAGATGTTCGAATTTCAGAAGATGTTCAAATCAATTGTAATATTTATTAGTGAGGTATACAAACAATGGGATCAAACAATATTGCTATAATATCTTTTCAAACAGACATATCGACACAACTTAAAATTTGTCAATTTCCAGTTTAAGGAGGTTTTCAGACAAGCAAAATGAGCTCCAGCTTAAAAAAAAACCCGCCACATCTTAGCTTTCAATATTCTCCGTTATTTGTGTTACTTCTGATCAACGGGAGTTTGCGGAATAGAATTTGGCTGAGGTACTGTACAAAGCATTACTCAAAGTATTACTCAAAGTATCTTTTTTCATGAATGGAACGAGCTAGATCCACGAGAATGTCACCCAATTTATCGCATGGTATTACATATGAAAAGTGAACATGTTTCTCAACAGTTAATATATTTTATTTAATTTATGGGATTTTTTCGATAAATTTATTTGAAGAATGTGCAATATCTCGACAACGGTTCATGTTAGAGTTCTAAAGTTTATATCAACCATTTTCTAAGGAAAAATTACATAAGGAACGTCTACTTTCGTAACTTTATTAAAGGTATTGATTTTTTTAATGATTTTTTCAAAATTTTCTCAAAAATTTGCGGGGGTTCTAAACATTCGATTGCATTTAAAAACAATAGGCTTCCAGTGTTTACAGATTGTAATTTTTGTACCAAATTTCGTTCGAATCGGTCCATTCGTTCGTCAGAACACATCGTTCAGAATCATTACACCTGCTGCGCAGGTGTAATGTTGTCGGCGATTTCCCCAGACGATGGCCGAATTCGATATTCGCACGTTGTTCTTCAAACGCCATTTCTGTTTTCAACGAACGCGAATGACTACAGTTCACGCACACGCATTGTTTGGAAAAACCCTTCAGTGAAGACCTGCTTCTTCCTTTTCACATCTGGCGTTACAAGTGATTCTACGCCACGGTGAAATAGTTCCCCTCTCCTCCAATCAGGGTTGGAGATATAAGCACAGTCTCCGAACTTTTTGATCCTCCCTTGTAGAAGCAAAAGTCTGTTATGTATTGTTTTAATTGAGGCAAAGCACAGTGAAACATTTTACATATTCATAACAATACTTATTTCACAAAATAGCCGATACTATTATCAAAATATTGACGCATCCCACAATTCAATGTAGCTCGTATCACGTCAACTGTAATCCAACTGAGCGACCACACCTTTTATGTACTCTCCGTAGAAATTTCCACAGAAGGAGCTGGTATCTCCAAGAATATTTATTATTCATTTCAAATACTTGACTTTGTTATATTTTCTGTATATAGTATGTATTGCAGGGAATGCAAAAATGCATTAAATATTGTGAAGCAAATAGCCTCGGCTCTCCATTTGACTACGTTGCATATTAATAAGCGATCCCATTGAGAATATGATCTTCCTTTTTGTGACTTAGCTGATAATTTATGATTTCTTGCGGCCCTGCAGTGTCATCGTTACCTGTGGCTGCTTAAAACGGTCCCTGCTAAGAGAGTCTCCCTTAAAAAGCAACAGCTAAACATTTAGTAGTAAATAGTAAAATATGTTTAAAATGCAGATTAGAAAAAACATTGAATAAAAGTTAAAGTTTGAATGACTTTTACGAATATTTTATAGAAATATGAATTAGTATTAAAAACGGGTCAACACGTCTCTGTTGAAAGTTACGCTTAAATGTTGTTAATTTATGTTATAACTTCATACAGAAATTGCAAAAAATTCAAATAATTAAATTTTTTAAATGTTTTATGTAAAAGCGTGCTGGGTTCACGGGTTACAAAATTATTTTATAGTCTGGCTGCGACCTGCCGATCGGGAAACTGAATAACCCTGCAGAAGTACAGCTATGTAATATACAGTATATCTAAGATTTTAAGGTGTTTTCGAAATAGGGATCAATTGCTCTACATTTTTTTTATAGCCAGTCAATGTGGTTCGAGCCTGACGAGGATAGTCCGTTTGTGCCTTGTTCTATCCATTTTAATTAACTGTGGCCAAGATTTGGCACTTTTTTTTTGGCACACAAGATTCGGTGCTTTTATGTGTTATTACAGTGGGTGATTAAACGAAATAATTTTTTTATATAAAATACACTTTTGAAATGTTATCCTTACGTATAGAATCAACACAGTAATATTTCATATTTAATTTTTCGTCATCATTTTTCGTCATAATTTTTCATCACACTGATAGGGAGATAAAATAATGTGATTCTTTTTGAGCTCAACTAAGGGATGTCCAAAGGTTCAAATGGCTACAGTAAAAAAAAATCTGATGTGGGCAGCACATGACTTTCCCTGCAGACTCAAATTCATATTTCCTTTATTTCTTTAATAATTCATTAGACTAAGTTTAATTGCACAAAATAACACTACATTTGCATTTTTAATTCAATTTTTGTTTTTATTTTGTAATTGGATATTTTTCTGAAAGTGGCGTAACAAAAATGCAAAAAATCACAACTATCTTGAGAACGGCTAGTCCTAAAGTATAATGGAGTGTGTTATATTCTTGTCCTTGTCAAAAATTGCGTATAAAACAAGAATTTAATTGATACATTTGATAATACGTAGTCTTTTTCATTTTTAGATTTTTGCGATTTTTGCGGGTCATTTCGCAAAAAAAGGCAGGTTGTTCTTTTCAAAATCGTACCAAAAGCTAATCAGCCCCAGAATAGTCCACAAGTAACTTATCTACCAAATTTTGTGAAATTTGGTCAATTAGTATTTTAGCTAGAGTGGATACATGAAATTTTTGCGGGCTATTTCGTTAAAAAAGGCAGGTTGTTTGTTCTTTTTCGAATCGTACCAAAATCTAATCAGCTCCAGAGTATCCTACAAGTAACTTATCTACCAAATTTTGTGAAATTTGGTCAATTAGTATTTTAACTAGAGTGGATACATGGAATTTTTACGGGCCATTTTGCAAAAAGAGGCTGATTCTGTTTTTACGAATCGTATCAAAAACTAATCAGCACCAGGGTCACACCCAAGTTACTTACCTATCAAATTTTAGTAAATTCGGTCCATTAGTTTTTGAGTTAGAGTGGATACATACATTGCACAGACAGACACACAGACATCAAGCTAAAAATAATTTTTTCGTATTCTAGAGGTATCGAAACGTGTAGATCCGTCAAAAACTCGAGTTGCGATTTTCGGCATGATTCCAATACTCTCCCTATACATTACCATGTATTGCAGGGAAAGTAAAAATCTGATGTGGGCAGCACATGACTTTCTCTGCAGATTTATATCCACGCTCTCTTTATTTTAATTAAATGTAATTTACTTTTAATTCAATTTTCGTTCTCATTTGGTAACTGGACTTATTTTCAAAGGTGGCGTAGAGAACAGACGAAAAAACTAAAATATCTCGAGGACGGCTAGTCCTAGTGTAATGGGGTTGGTCTTATTCTTTTGTTCATTAAAAATTACGTATAAAATAAGCATTTAATGGATATATTTAAGCATACGTAGTTTTTACTTTAGATTTTGACGACTTTTGCTGGTCATTTCGCAAAAAAAAAAGGCAGGTTATTTTTTTCCCAAGCGTACCCAAATCTAATCAGCACCAGAGTAACCCACAATCGACTATCTACCAAATTTTGTGGAATTCGGTCCATTAGTTTTTCAGCTAGAGTAGATACAGTCTTTTGCGGGCCATTTCGCAAAAAAAGGCAGGTTCTTTTATCCCAAATCGTACCCAAAACTAATCAACACGAGATTCGCCGACAAGTGACTTACCTACCAAATTTTATGAAATTCGGTCAAATAATTTTTTAGTTAAAAGTGGATATAAAATCTGCACAGACAGACACACATACAGATACACACATAGACGTCACGCTAAAAATGGTTTTTTCGTATTCTAGAGGTCTTGAAACGTGTAGATCTGTCGAAAACTCGAGTTACGATTTTCCACATGATTCCAATAGTTTCCTCTATACATTACTGTGTATTGCAGGGAACGTAAAAGCCATTAAAAATGACACATCATTAGAAAAACAATTGTGCGCTTTCTGATTACATAAAAATTGGATAAAACATGCAAATTAAATAAATTAAAATTTGGGCTGAAAGAACACCCAAAATATTAATAAATTCTTGGAACCGGACACATTTATTTGAAAATTAAAAATTTAATGCTGTTACATTTTGAAAACTCAAAACATGTTTCCGCACGTTTTAACAGGCGTTAGATGACGCCACTAGTAAAATTTAAAGCAGTGAGAAAAGTTGCCGAGTTTCAGTAATGAAAGTTAGGCCCGAAAACTGCCAATGGAATCGCTAGAGATTTTCCGGTGGGCCGGCTCCGTTAGATTGAATTTTTTCTCCTTGTCGATAATGTGTAAGATGGGCCGAAGTTGAAAGTGCAGATTATGCCCTTTTACATTGTACTTAAAATACAAAAGTAGTTTTAGCAACGTGCAATGGATGGCGTTACTGATCAAAATTGGCCGCTGCATTGGTATGGCACTAAATTTAATAAATTCTTATCTTCTAAAGATAAGAATTTTCCGGAGGATTCTTATTTTCTAAAGATAAGTATTCTCCAAATAATTTGAATTTAAAAATAAAATCGACCAGGTGTTACCTTTTCGCGAGTCAAGGTACTTCTGTACCAAATTTCAAGTATTCAAGGATCATTTCAAATATTCAAGAACCAAGCATTCGAGACATTTGGGATCATATTCTCAGTGATGCGACAGAACAGATGTCTCAGTGTTTTATTTTATCAGAGCTCGTCTGCAGCGAAAAATCATCGTTGGCTGCATTGGAAGTCACACTGTCTATGTTAAATCACATATATCACGCTAATGACGATATAATTTTTGCGGTACATATATTTCACGTTACCACATAGTTAACGACAATGCGTTGTTGGTACACTTTAATGGTAGCAAACCCAGAATGGAATATCTATGTATACAATCATGTATATGTGTATTCACATTTAAATATATATATCTAATATATTCTTTATCGAGTGCTCGTCAAAAATTTGGTATACAAGATTAGATAAATCGAAAGGAAAAAAGTGTACAATTTCAGCTTCTAATATTTGTTGCTTTATTTTATTTGTTGGGTGGTGCACACCAAATTGCTCGATTTTCCGCATAAATGAGAGGTGTCTTCTTAAAGCAAGACGGGGACTTGAAATGTGGTGTACGGATCAAAAGTTCGGTAAAACTGCCTCGAAAGATAGCAGTTTTCATAAAAGTTGAAACGTTCGATATCTGAAATGAGAGATACAGAAGGTCGCTCGCACTCTATGGAAACGTTTTTGTATTTATGTGTCTCGTTAGCATTTTGAGATAAAGATTTGGCATTTTCAATATAATCGTCTGCTACTGTTTTGTTCTGATTGGAATGTAGAATAAAAGATTTATTTTGAAACTTGACTCCTGAAATTGATAGATAGTTCGAAGGTTACGTAAATCCGCTTCTAAGGAAAAATATTCGTATCAACAAATAGAAAAGCTGTGTAAAAATCGAGGTTATTGCATTAAAAAAAATCTGATGTGGGCAGCACATGTCTTTCCTTATATAATGTAATGAATTTACTACTTTTACAGTAAAATAAATAGGTTTTTCTTATAGTAGATACTAATATTCTTTCCAAGGTATTGAATTTTCCACAATTAGTCGTCATTTTCATTGATTTAGCGTCATTTTTATCCATTTGGCGAGATTTTCGCTAATTTGGCAACAGTTCAAAAAGTAGCCAAGTTGGCGACATTCCGCCAAATTCGTCGCCAAAATTTCGCCAAGCGTTATGGACAAAGAAATAAGTTATTCTTACAGCAGATAAATAACTATGGGCGTTCAAATACAAAAGTATTACTCAAAGTATCTTTTTTCATGAATGGAACGAGTTAGATCAACGAGAATGATGCCATCCAATTTATCGCATGGTATTACATATGAAAAGTGAACATGTTTCTCAATAGGAAATATATATTTTTTTATTTTATGAGTTTTTGATAATTTTTTTGAAAAATGTGCAATATCTCGAGAACGGTTCATGTTAGCGTTCTAAAATTTATGTCAATCGTTTTCTAATGAAAAATTACATAGGAAATATGTCTATTTGCGTAACTTTATTAGTGGTTTTTATTTTTTGACGATTTTTTCAAAATTTCATTCGAAAATTTAGGGGGATTCTGAACATTCGATTGCGTATAAAAACAATAGGCTTCCAGTGTTTACGGATTGTGATTTTTGTACCAAATTTGGTTCGAATCGGTCTATTCGTTCGTCAGTTATCGTCTCCACAAACTCACTGACACACACACACACACACACAGACATCATTTCAAAAATGTTTGATTCGTGATCAGGGATCCTTGAAACGTGCTCTCCCGTCGAAAACTCGAATTCAAATTTTCGACCCCGTCACAATACTTTCCTTATACAATATGTATATAAGGAAATTAAAAAAGTAGATTATATTTATAGTAGATATTTATATACTTTCCAAGATATTTAATTTTCGTCAATGAGTCGTCATTTTCATTGATTTAGCGTCATTTTTATCCATTTGGCGAGTTTATCGTTAATTTAGCAACTTTTAAGAAAGTCGCCAAGTTGGCGACATTCTATCGAAATCGTCGCCAAAATCTCGCCAAGCGTTATGGACGGAGAAATAAGTTATTCTTATAGCAGATAAAGGACTATTGGCATTCAAATACAAAAGTATTACTCAAAATATCTTTTTTCATGAATAGAACGAGCTAGATCCACGAGAATAATGCCACCAAATTTATCGCATGGCATTACATATTAAAGTGAACATGTTTCTCAATAGGAATTTTTTTTTCTAATATAACTTTTTGATAATTCTTTTGAAATATGTGTAATATCTCGAGAACGGTTCATGTTAGCACTCTAAATTTTATGTCAATCGTTTTCTAATGAAAAATTACATAAGAAATATCCATTTGATTCCGAACATTCGATTGCGTATAAAAACAATAGGCTTCCAGTGTCTACGGATTGTAATTTTTGTACCAAATTTCGTTCGAAACGGTCCATTCGTTCGTCAGTTATCGTCTCCACAGACTTACTGACACACACACACACACACACACAGACAGAGACATCACTTCAAAAATGTTCGATTCGTGATCAAGGTTGCTTCAAACGTGCTCTCCCGTCGAAAACTCGAATTCGAATTTTCGACCTCGTCTCAATACTTTCCTTATACATTATTGTATTTAAGGAAAGTAAAAAGGTATTTTTAACATATTAAATTTGAAAGGAAAACAGCCTCTAGCTGAAAGTAGAAATTAAACAAGAAAGATTAATCATGCATAAAGCATTGATTATGAAACTCTTTCCAGCTTCAATAAAATTTTATATAAACATCTCTAAAATGCGATACATTTCCTCGGTAATATTACTTTCCTTATATACATAATGTATAAGAAAAGTATTGTGACGGGGTCGAAAATTCGAATTCGAGTTTTCGACGGGAGAGCACGTTTCAAGCATCCCTGATCACGAATTAAACATTTTTGGAGTGATGCCTGTGTGTGTGTGTGTGTGCGCGTGCGTGCGTGCGTGCGTGCGTGTGTGTGTGTGTGGAGACGATAAATGACGAGCGAATGGACCGATTCGAACCAAATTTGGTACAAAAATCACAATTCATAAACACTGGAAGCCTATTGTTTTTATACGCAATCGAATGTTCAGAACCACCCAAAATTTTGGAATGAAATTTTGAAAAAATCGTCAAAAAATTAAAACCGCTAATAAAGTTACGCAAATAGACATTTCTTATGTAATTTTTCATTAGGAAACGATTGACATAAATTTTAGAACGCTAACACGAACCGTCCTCGAGATATTGCATATTTTTCCAAAAAATTATCAAACAGTCATATAAAATGAAAAAAAAAATTTCCTATTGAGAAACATGGTCACTTTTCAAATGTAATACCATACGATAAATTTAGTGACATCATTCTCGTGGATCTAGCTCATTCCATTCATGAAAAAAGATACTTTGAGTAATACGTTTGTATTTGGACGGCAATAATCATTTGTCTGCTGTAAGAATAACATATTTCTTCGTCCATAACGCTTGGCGAAATTTTGGCGACGAATTTGGCGGAATGTCGCTAACTTGGCGACTTTTTGAAATGTTGCCAAATTAATGAAAATCTCGCCAAATGGATGAAAATGAAGCTAAATTAATGAAAATGACGACTAATTGTCGAAAACTCAATATCTTGGAAGGAATATTAGTATCTACTATAAGAAAAACCTATTTTTTTTTACTGTAAAAGTAGTAAATTCATTACATTATATAAGGAAAGTCATGTGTTGCCCACATCAGATTTTTTTTTACTTGGATACTTGGATACAGCAGTGCGGACCTGGCCTACCTCTCGGTTTACAGGTTTAGTTCCGCACCTTTGAGGACTTACGGACCCACATGTTTAGCGTGATCGTACTCCGCGTGAACACGGCGGCAGTTTTTTCTTTTTCCAGCGGAGGGAATCGAACCCGGGTCTACCGAGTGCAATTTCCGCGCGCTGACCACCAGTGAGCTACCGCACCCACGGTAATATTTTTACTTGCCTTATATACATAATATATAAGGAAAGTATTGTGACGGGGTTGAAAATTCGAATTCGAGTTTTCAACGGGAGAGCACGTTTCAAGCATCCCTGGTCACGAATCAAACATTTTTGAAGTGTGTGTGTGTGTGTGTGTGTGTGTGTGTGTGTGTGCGTGTGTGTGTGTGAAGTGAACATGTTACTCAATAGGAAATATATATTTTTTATTTTATAAAACTTTTTGATAATTTTTTTGAATAATGTGCAATATCTCGAGAATGGTTCATGTTAGCGTTCTAAAATTTGTCAATCGTTTTCTAATGAAAAATTACATAAGAAATGTCTATTTGCGTAACTTTATTAGCGGTTTTGATTTTTTGACGATTTTTTCAAAATTTCACTCGAAAATTTAGGGGGGTTCTGAACATTCGATAGCGTATAAAAACAATAGGGTTCCAGTATTTAAGGATTGTGATTTTTGTACCAAATTTCGTTCGAATCGGTCCATTCGTGCGTCAGTTATCGTCTCCACAGACCCACTGACACACACACACACACACACACACACACACACACACACACACATCACTTCAAAAATGTTTGATTCGTGATCAGGGATGCTTGAAACGTGCTCTCCCGTCGAAAACTCGAATTCGAATTTTCGACCCCGTCACAATACTTTCCTTATACTTTATGTATATAAGGGAAGTAATAATTTATTTTATTTAAAAACTTAAGACCATGGAGCTACAAGTAATTAAACTCTATGCTTAAAACTTCATCGAAAAAAAATCGTCCTTCTCTGTGTAAAATCAATGAATATTTCATTCATATCAGCTATGCAGACTCCATGATCTAAATACTTTTGCGTTAAAAAAAGAAAGCAATTCTTATACAATTCATCCTACATATTTTGCTGTTTACATTTTATATAAGTGAAAAATAGGCTTTGTTGTAAAAATAATCAAATTTGGATGATCATTTAAACTAAAATATATTGTCATTGCGTTATTTCAGTATGTAGATGCACAGAATTTAAGCAAAAATAAAGAGGTTTTAGGACGAATACAACACTCAATATGAATTAAAAAAATCACGATTTTGAGACAAGATGGACGCCGTATTATATTTTGAAGTGGGTTACGTGATCTTTTCATATCGTGGTCACGTGATCGTTTCATACAAGAGGTGTAATTATTATTTTAATTTTTATTTTAAAAACTACTGAATATATTTTGCTGAAAATTATTTTATATATTTTATGGAATAATTTGAATTTTACCTAAATTTTTCAAAGCAATTTGTGAATTTTAAATCCACTTAAAAAATGTTTGAAAAATTAGGTCGCTTAGGATTCAATGTATTTCATTTTTTCAACCCGGGTTCAATCTAAAACTAATTGGGTGATATTATTCATTTATATTCCCATAGGTCCTACAGACAGTCTGAACAACATACTAAAATTTCATTTTGATTAAGTCATTTTTACGGCAGTTATCGTGCTAACGGACAGACAGACAGACAGACAGAATGAACAAAGTCATAAGCAGTTTTCAACTTTGTTGTAAAGTGTTAAAAATGAACTTTATTCAAATGACGTCATCGAAATGTAATGCAAATCGCCTGGCTCTCTATGTAAAATCAATAAATATTTAATTCATATCACTTTTATTCCAGACTCCAGTGGTAAATAATTTTGTGTGAAAAAATTGAGCTATTCTTATACAATTCATCTTACAATCACTTGTTTACATTTTGCGTCCATTAAAATTAGGCTTCGTTGTAGAAATAATCAAAGTTTGATGATTATTTAAACTGAAATATACTATAATTGCGTTGGCGTAGAATATAGATGCACATAAAATACGCAAAAATAAAGCGGTTTTAAGACGGATGTAACACTAAATATAAATTAAAAAGAACTTTAAAAATCACGATTTTTACATTGAGAAAAAAAGATGGATGCCCTCTTTTATTTTGAAGTGGTTACGTGAGCTCTTCATATAATATGGGTGTCATTATTATTTTAACTTTTATTTCAAAAACTACCGAACATATTTTTTTGCTGAAATTTTTTTTTATATATTTTAACTTTTTGTTTACGGGTGGAACAGCGTCCATCCCAAATGAAGAACCTCCCAAAAAGACAGGTATTTGACATAACCTATCCCAAACAGTTCGATCCCCCTTTGCAGACATTGGCGTCCGACGCTGTCCCATCCGTAAGCAAAAGGTTAAGGGATAATTTGAATATTTCCTAAAATTTTCGAAACAATTTGTGAATTTTAAATTCTCTTAAAATGTTTGAAAAATTAAGTCTTATAAGGTTCATTGTATTTCATTTTATCAACCCGCGTTCAATCCAAAACTATGTAATTGAGTGATATTATTCATTTGTATTCCCATATGTCCCACAGACGGTCTCAAGAACATACTGAAATTTCATTTTGATAAAGTCATTTTTACGGCAGTTATCGTACTAACAGACAGTCAGACAGAATGAACAAAGTCATAAACACTTTTCAACTATGTTGGAAAGTGTTGTTAAAAAGGAGTGAGGATGGTAAGTAGTACTTTTTTTTCGCAGGGTTATGGGAATTTTCGCGAAAGTCGGGGTGCGGAGTCCCAGGGTTCCGCAGAACTCTGCTTGAGAATCACTGGGTCTAGAACTTCTTCGTTCCTGCGGTCAGTTACATTGTATAACAACTAAGTCAAGAATTCTCGAAGGTATTCACTACCGAACGAAACAACTTGTTGTAAAATTGAGGACTACCTCCAGTATTCCTGGAATCGAGCTCGTTGTTTGTGGATACCATGGAGGTAAAAATAAGGAGTTAAAACTGAGTGAAAAAACGCCAATATCGTTTGAGACAATCATTCAGGTGGCGCTGGGGGTAAGACAAGTAGTCCTGAATTATATGTATTTCTTATGGCGAAAGGCCTGAAATATTTATTTAAACTGTCAATTTTGAAAAAATAAATGATTAGCGCAGTGCAAGTTAGAACTGAAGCAATAAAGAATATTCCTACCTATTCAAAATGATTTTACCTTTCAATTTATTTTTATTTTGATATATTCTGTACTCTATCCTATAACTATGAAAAAATACTAGTTAATTATAATCATAATTAGGGAACACTTAAGTTAAAATAGTCAAATATACATACTAAATATTACGCTGTTTTGTTGTGTCCACTAACAATAGACACTACTTCACTAACATTAGCGACACCTAGCTGTAATTCTCAAAGCAGTATGGTATTTTCTAGCGTTTCATCCATAGAAGTTTTATCATCTTTCTAACTCCATGGTGGATACAAAGGCCAGAGTACTGCCAAAATGACTGCTAAACTGAGCAGAGACTATGATTTAATTTTTTGTATATTTAGTATAATATACTAAATATACAAAAAATCAAATATTGAAATGAAACACAGATATTAAAAGTATGATATATATTCAAATAAAATTGATATATACTATTGTATATATATATACATATATTAAATTTTGACCATGCATATTTTTATAAATTTTGTTCTATTTGCTTATTTTCCTTCTGATTTCAGAATCGCAGGACTCTAACACGTATATTCATTTCCGGCTCTAAGGGGTCCACTATCTAAATTTTATAGTTCTTGTAAATGCCTATTTCAAGGGTTAGTGTCTATGCATCCTATTTTAAGAGTTTAACCTATATTTTGTTTATTTTCCCTGCTTTTCTTGAAGTCAAATATTTTGCCATCTGTGATAAGACAAAGTTAGATAATGACAGATATGGATTTAGCATTGAATTCCGGAGGAGGTAGGTGGGTTCACAAAGTATTTCTATTTATGGTTATTTTTACATTTTCTGTTCAAAATTTTTCATTTTACTTAAACTGTCAATTTCTCGAGATTGGTTATAGATAGATCTTATATGCTAACTAATATGGATTCAGCATTCAATTCTAGAAGAGTTAGGAAAGAGAGGGTGACTAAGGATTTCCACTTCTGGTTCTATAGATGCTGCATGTTGCTTACTATTTTAAATATTTGAAGTCATGCGATTTGGATTGAGTTTTTTAAAGTTGAATATTTTGCCAGACCGAAGATGTTCTTTTATACCTGCAGATATTGAAATGCACGTATTTGGTATAGTGCAATAAATGCATAAGTGAATAAAAATCTGATGTTGGCAGCACATGACTTTCGCTACAGGCTCAAATTCATTTTCTTTTTCTTCCTTTTATAATGCATTAGTGAGTTTAATTGTACAAAAAACATCGATACTTATTCGAAATTATGTCCAATTTGCAGTTTTAGTGCATCTATCTTCCTTTTGATAAGGAAACTTTATGCAGTTTAAAACGTCGCTACTTTCTCAAAATTCCAAAGAAAACTAAAATATCACGAGAACGATTCGACCTTAGAGTCATGGGATTGATGTCATTCGTTCCGTCGCCAAAAATTACTCATAAAACATACATTTAATTAATACGTTTAAGCATAATGATTCTTTTATTTCAGATATTGGTGAATTTTTGTGGCCAAATTAAAAAAAAAAAAAAGTCAGTTTTATTTTTCCGAATCGTACCGAAATCTAATCAGCACCAGGGTGATACAAGTCACTTGTTTACCAAATTTTATGAAATTTTGACGACTAGTTTTTAAGTTAAAGTGGATACATACATTTCACAGACAGACAGATCGATAGACTAATGCACACATAGATGCCATGTTAAAAATAGGTTTTTCATGACTGTGCGATTATGTGCGGTTTTTCATGACTGTGCCGGAAACGAGTTGTAAACTCAAGTTCGGATTTTCGACGCTATTCCTATACATTGCTATGTATTCTAGGGAAAGTAAAAACGTATCTTTATGAGATATTTTTTCCGGTTTATAAATTGCCGTAAAGGTTATGTAGGTAAGCTGAGTAAAAAATACGTACAACTCAAACTGCTGCTAAAGAATAACATTAAAATAACTTTGTTATAAACAGCATATAATACAAAATTAAACGCATCGATCGGTTTCGAAGGCAAGAACAACCTTCTTCCCCAGGACACGCAAGAAGCGCAATTTTCACTCGTTGGAGAAAGATCGGCTTTTGTCGCCGATCTTTCTCCGATGAGTGACGGTCACGCTTCTTGTACGTTCTGACAGAAATACATTTTTATTTTTATTTTACTTATTTATTTATATTTTTGCATTCGACACCTGTCGATACGTATTATTTTTGTATTATACTAGTTGTAACGAAGTTATTTTAATTTTAAGCCGAGTAAAGCTGAGTAGGTAAGCTGCGTTAAATGTTGTTGTTGTTGAAACCCAGACCGTCCGACCTACCAGAAAGGTGTAAGGTAACTGCTCCGCGTAAAATGTTGTGTAAGAATTATAGTATGCTGCTTTGTTGTCTTCTTCAACAAAATAATATAGTAATATGGCTTGATGAGCAATAATTTTTAACCTGTGATTAGTCTATTTTAGGGTTCTTTTTTTAACTTTATAGTGCCTATTTTACTTTTTTAGTGCCTATTTTGTTTGCCTAATTTGAAGATTTTAGTGCTTATAAATTCCAGCTCTAGTTATTAACATAGCATTGAAATTAGTTTCACATAAAGGAAATATTAGAACAAAAACTTATGAAAAACGCGAGAGGCAAAAATGCATTTCCAGGTGTTGTTTCTTCCAAAGCTTTGCATAAAACCTGGCTAGCAGTCCATCACGAGGCTCCGCCCAGCACTGTCATTCGGTGTATGAGCACGTCCGCAATGACACGCATTTGCAATTGGTTCGTCTGCAAAAACCCCGCCTGCTCGATCTCTTTTGCCGGGTTTATCAGCAGGTGGAGATGCGGGCCAGGGCCATTGCCAGATCGATAACTATTTCGTCAGACGATAAAGTGAATGCAATTGTCTGATGACGGAATCGATGGGCTTTAAATGTGACGGGAATTTGGCTTTTATATTCATTCCTAGGCTTTCTTTCCGAGAGCGTTGAACTCAGAAAGAGAAAATTACCAAATTTAATTTGCGTGTGGGGTAGCCTGTAATTTGTCGAAGTACATTTGAATAGTAATAAAAATCTGGTGTGTGGGCTTTATGCAGTGACGTGACAGGTCCAGATTAAGTCAAAGAGAGGCCCAGGGCCTAATGGTATTTCGGGGCCCCCATACACACTGAGCACACAGCAAACATATACAGAATTTGGGGGCACGGGACCACAGCGCCGAAAGTCCTTTCGTACACATGGACTTCCATACCTTTTACTTCAAAACAATATATCAAGAATTAAGAATGTATAATATTTAAAATATTGACATCTTTGTAGGAATGCAAAATGCCTACATTCTAAAATTTTAGAAGAAAAATCATTTCCAATGAATTATTTTCGTGATTTTATTTTTATATTTTAATTTTAGGAAGGTTTACTTCATGAATATCACTTTTTCTTAAGAATTAAATATTCCTGCTTAAAACTTATTACATACAAAATATAGGGGCCCCTAAAAATGTGGGACCTAAGGCCGCGGCCCCGGAGGCCCGTGCGTTAATAAGACACTGTACAGTGGTGCGATCACACAACATTCCTGGAATTCAAAGCTGGAATAATTCAATCTTTCAGAAGGCGTAGCAGCACGTTGCGTGGACACACATACGGCTGCCTATATCACTGTCGTCTTTGCTATGTAGGCGTAATACGTCCTCAATAAGCGTCTAAACACACTTTTGCCTGTTAACAATGGCCAAAAGGTTTCAGAGGGAAAAAAAAAGAATAGAAAGAAATTTTTATGCAACTCTGAAGGATGGAAAATTCAAGTATTAGTGCTTTTCTTCTAACTGAGACAAAACGAGAGACCGGCTATTACTCCGGGACGCGCACTTTAACCTTTTGCTTATGGGTGGGACAGCGTTAATCACAAACGAAGAACCTTTCAAAAAGACAGGTATTTGACATACCCTATCCCAAACAGCTCGACCCTCCTTTGCAGACATTGGCGTCCATGGACGCCCAAGCGAAATTAAGCCCAAGCAAAAGCAAAACTGTTCAAATGCACAAGCGAAATTAAAACTGAATGGAAATTCTAGTTAGGATGAGTTGAGTAGTTCCTATATGGCTTAGTATTTGCATAAAAAGAATATAGTCATACAGCTATGGAGGTGAAAGTAAGGAGATAAAACTTCATATTAAGAAAGCGCCAATATCGTTTGAGACAATAATTCAGATGGCGCCTGGATAAAATAAGTAGCCCCGCATTGTATGCATTTCTATGGCGAAAGGCCTAAAATATTTATTTAAACTGTCAATTTTGTAAAAATAAATTATTAGCGCAATGCAAAGTAGAACTAAAACAATAAATAATATTCCTACGTATACAAAATCATTTTTCCTTTCAATTTATTTTTATCTCCCTAAATTCTGTACTCTATCGTACAATTATGAATAAATACTGGTTAAATATACTCATAATTAGGGAAACTTTAATTTAAAAATAATCAGAAATATCTTACATAATAAAAGGCAATGTCTGTGTATCTGTCTTATACACTAGCGTCGCAGAGTTACTAAATTTGGCAATTGGAGACAGGGGGGGGGGGGCACACGTGAAAACCGATTTTTAAAATTTTAATTATTTTTTGTTGTTGTTATTTTGTTTTATGCGATTTCGACCGTTTTTTGCCTTTTTTGCTCCACCATCCAGACGTCGTAGAAAAAAACAAATCACACGACCGGAAAGAGCAGACAATTGCGAGTAAAAATATATCAATTTCAAATCTCAGGGACAAATTTTAATATTTGTTAAAGATTTTAAAACAGAAGTCACTTTCAACTCAAAAAAACGAAATTTCGTTTTTAAATCCTCGCATCCAGAAAAGTAGCGAGATTTTCGACTAATAATTTACATTTTTAGAAAGCTCAAAGATCTGGCTTTCTTGCAAGCCCAATCTGGTCAAGAAATAATTAAAAATGGCCGCAGGATCGGAATTTTAAAGAAGTAATGATTTTAAATTTCTTGGCTAATTCTCGAGGAAGCTCCGATTTTCTCCCGCCGGGGACGTCACGTGTTTCCCTGGAGCCGGGTTAGAAAATTACGTGATATTTTGAATCATGGAATTAAGAGCTTAGCATATGGTTATTTTAAATGGATATTTTAATTTATGGATATTTTAAATGGTTATTTTAATTTTATGGATATTTTAAGTCATGGAACGATGGAATGAGGATATTTTAAATATTACGTTATATTTTAAATGATGGAATTAAGAGCTTAACATATGATCAAATTAAAATAAAAATTTTTTATGGTCATTATAAAATTTTAATTAGCGTGCGGGAAGTTAGCGCGCGTGAAATGCACTCGGTAGGCCCGGGTTCGATTCCCGCCACTGCCAAAACTGCCGCCGTGTTCTAGCGAAGTACGATCACGTTAAACATGTTGGCTCGTAAGTCCTTTCGAGAGGTTGGAGGTAGGGGAAGGAAAGTACGGTCCCTGTGGATGTCTCCCCCACTGGGTTCTGGTCTAAATTGGGTGAATAAAAAGAAAGTTATGGAGATTGTAGCGGAGGGCGCGGTAGCCCATAGGTTAGCGCGCTGGAATTGCACTCGGTAGGCACGGGTTCGATTCCCGCCACTGCCAAAACTGCAGCCGTGTTCACGCGGAGTACGATCGCGTTAAACATGTGGATCGGTAAGTTCTTCCGAGAGGTTGGTGGTAGGGGAAGGAGGGTACGGTCCCTGTGGATGCCTCCCCCCACTGGGTTCCGGTCTAAATTGGGCGGCACTTCCTGGCCGTCCGAACAGTTACCATACACCTTTTTGGTACCTTACACCTTTCTGGTTACCTTACACCTTTCTTTCTCCCTTTTCCCTTCCCTTCCCGTTTTCCCTCCTTAAAAAATTTTGTAAACAAAATATTTCTCATCATTGGCAAATCTTTCTTAACTCTTATATTTCCCCCCGGACTCATGATCCGGCCCGGATTTCTTCCTTCCTCCCTCTGGTCAATCCCTCCCACCAAATTACTAACAAATATTTAATATATTTTTACTGGGCATGGCCCATTTCTAGATTATCTCTATTATTTTAAACATAAATCCACCTCTTGTTGCACCTGCGGTTCTTTCGGCGATGCCGACCATTTTGTTTTTTCTTGTCCCCATACAAAAAATTTTCATCTTACAAAACCCTCCCCTGCCAATTGCGCAGCCTGGTTCTCGAGAGTCAGTTCAAATAAATATTCTATAGATAAAATTAAAAACTGTGTTCTCATTGCTAGAGACATCTCTAATCAAATTTCCTGATCAGCTTGTGAGCCTCTCCCTTTTCCCCCTTTTGGTCGGTGGTCCCCTGTTGTCCTTTTCCCTGGAGGTGTTACCCTCTCTTTGTATGGTTGCCTTGTTTTGTCTGTGTTTTGTTTTTGTCTTTGTTTTGTCTGTGTTTTGCTGTGTTTTGATTGTGCCCCGTTTGTTGCTGTTTGTCTTGGTTTAGTTTTTGTTTTTGTCTTCGTTGTTGTTTTTGTTGTATTATTTCTCATTGTGCACCAGTTGAAGTAACAATTGTTCAAGAATTATTGTAATCCGTTTTAATGTGTCTTTCACTGTTTAAACTTTATATTGTTTCAAAATGTGAAACATATTATGTAAACTCTCCTGTAAATTTTTGATTCTCAAAATAAACGCTGCTGGACCGTCGGACGAAAGCCATGGAAGTTGGGAGTTGGTTTCGGCTAACTCCTTCCCGGCCGTCCAAATGGATACTCAAGTCCTTGTTGACGAGCCGGACGGCCTGGGTTTTCAACACCTTTCTGGTAGGTCGCTCCGGTCAGAATTTTCAAGGGTAGTGAACAGGCTGGTCGCCGAAGGCGGCTAGAACTTATAATAAATACTATGTCTTTCTACTGTGTCAACTAACAATGGCAGTTATACTTTAGTAACACTAGCGACACCTAGATATAATTCTCAAAACATTATGGCATTTTCAAACGTTTCATCCGTAGGAGTTTTATCTCCTAACTCCATACATACATCATTAGAAAAAAAATCGACGAAGTCCATAATGCGCTGTATTGTATGAATTTCTTTCAGAAACGAAACGCTTTTTCTCAACAGAGCCTGAATTTATTAACATTTGGCTCGGTAACGTAAAATGTCCTCCTGGAAGGAAAGCGAATGCTCATATTCGGGACGAATTTGTTAAGGAAAAAGAAAGTAATTTTTGCTCTACAATTTAAATTTTAATAGTAATTTTATTTATTAGCATATAAATCTCATTGAAAATTGTTACTAGTTTTAATAAATATTATTTTACATTTCTATCTTTTTTCTTATATTGTTACGTATTCAGAGTATATGGTAATGCTGTTCCGAAGAACTTTAAATATGGAACTTTTATGCCATAAATTATATTATGATTTCCTATAATTATTATTTTTATTATATAATGTATATTCGGTATATCATGCATATTGTATATGTTTTATGTATTGTATATGTTTGTCAATGTAAAATTTATCGAAGTCTTAATAAATCCACGCCCATGACCAGTAATTATTAAATCTCATATCGAGGTCTAATGGTCAATCATGGGTTGGGTGAATTATACATTGTTATAGGCTCATGCCAAAGAAAATTAGGAAATAAATACATAGACAATTATAGATGATAAGAGAGGGGGGGGGGGGGTACCCAAGATTCGAAATTATGCACTATACTCGTGCAGAAAGGATTTCCAGGTCTTCAGTCAAAATGTTTCCAATCAAATTGAACTTTCCCCGCATGGCACAATGCTCCAAAAAATTCCATTTTTAATCTTTTTAATGGTTTGTTCCTCCAAGATTCATGAATTAATCAAAAGGCTAATAAATTTTAACCAACCTCATTCTGTCTTCACGCTGTGAGCATAAAGGACATCGCGCAGTCCCTCCCCCTTTATTTAATATTTCTGTCCCCTACATGTAACCTACCTAGATTTTCATGTTTGTTTGAACATCCCTTGTTCGTCAACACCTGCTCGTCGTAAAATATGTATTTTTCCAGCACACGCTGCGATTTCGAGCTTATCTCGACTGAAAATCGTTGCGTTTCAAAGGGGTATGTGTCAACAAGATAGTATCTTTGGAACTGTCAAAGGGGGTTGAACGCAATGGTCGATCTCAGAGTGTAATTCGAGCCTCTTGGAAGATGGTGTTGTGTACGAGGCATCAAGCACCTATTGTCTGTGGCGATGATTTATAAATCTTTGTTAAGATGGAACGGAAGTAGCATGCTATTTACTGAATACTGTAATTGGAATACCATTAGTTTTATTGCTGGAAAAAGAAAACCCAGGTTGCTAATAATAAACGCTGTGAACCAACACGATAAAAAAACAACTTTGGAAATAGAGCATAAACGTGGATATAAATTGGTCAACCCGTTTCAAAGGCACGAAACAGCTTTCTTCTCCAGGATCGACAAGAAAACGAACTCACATATTCAAGATAGATAGATAGAACGCATGTCTTAAAGGTAGGGGGAAAGATGTTGCCATCGCCACCTGTAACATAAAAGAGAAAAAAAAAATCAATCAAGTAAAAAAAAAAAGAGACAGGATGCTACGAACGAAAAATCGCTCTGCTATCCGTTTTCTTACCGCTCTGTTTTCTATTATTCTTTTTTCCCTCCTTCGTGTTTTTTTTCCGTTCGTAGTATATTGCCTGTCGATTTCTTGTCTCATTGGTTTTTCTTCCTTTCATTTTTTGTCGGCGGTGATGGCAACATCTTTTCTCCTACCTTCAGACATGCGTGCTATTCTGTCTCAGTTGCCGATCTGTTTCGAACGTGGAGCTCTACGGTTTTGAATGAGAGTTCGCATTTCTTGCCTTTCTTGAAAAAGGAGAGTTGTTTTGAGGCTTTAAAAACAGGTTGGCCAGTTTATATCTGTGTTTATACTGTATTTACGAAGTTTTTATTGTTGCAGCAAAGCGTATTTTTTTATTTTTTATTTTTATTGCGAATCAATATTTTAGCCAAAAACAGGAGGCGAAGATTTCCACCACAATGGAAGTTATAAATGGATCAGAGATATGACGTCTCAAACACTTTACAGCAGTGATCCCCAACCTTTCTGTTTGGAGGAATCTTGAAATATTTCTTAAAATGTAGCGGAACCTTTACATGACGGATACATATATAAGGTCGACAGGGGTCAATTACAAAATAGATGTGTGAAGTGTCACGTGTTTTATTCAAAAGCGTGAGTTCATAAATAATAACCAACTCATACTTTTGAATAAAATACTACAAGAGTGTTTATTGACTATTTCTATTTAATAATCACTATTAATAAAAAACAGCAAACATTTTTGCTTTACGGCTTACCAGTTATATAAACAAATGCTGTGTATACATTACTTTCCCTACAATACATGGTTACTGTATAGGGAAAATATTTGAATCGTGCTAAAAATCACAACTCAAGTTTAGACGGATTCCCATGTTTCGAGCACGTTAGAACCCGAAAATATATTTTTAGCGTGACGGCCATGTGTGTGTGTCTATCTGTGCAATGTGTGCATCCACTCTAGCTCCAAAACTAATCAACGAAATTTCTCAAAATTTGTTAGATAAGTCACTTGTGAGTTACCTTGGTTCTAATTAGATTTTTACATGATTCAGAAAAAAAAAAGAACCTGTCGTTTTTACGAAATGGTCCGCAAAAATTGTTAAAATCATAAATAATAAGAGGAGACTACATATGCTCAAATGTATTAATTAAATGTTTTTTATACCTAATTTTAGACGATGAAAAGAATAAGATCAGCCCCATATCTCGAGGACTAACTTGTTTAGTGCTTTAATAAATGTTATATATTTAATTTTTTAATAATTGTGTTAACCTTTTGCTTACGGGTGGGACAGCGTCCATCCCAAACGAAGAATCTCTCAAAAAGACAGGTATTTTACATACCTTATCCCAAACAGTTCGACCCCCCCTTTGCAGACATTGGCGGTAAGTAAAAGGTTAATAATAAGGCTTCTATTTTTACTTTCCCTACATCTCTCTCTCTCCACACACACACAGACTGACACTTATACAAGCACACATACACTCATTCTGTCTCTCTCTCGCATATACATACTATATCACACACACAAACACCTACTTCCCGACCGTCCAAACAGTTACCTTACACCTTTCTGGTAGGTCGGACGGTCTGGGTTTCAACAACAACACACAAACACCTATACACATACAGACGAATACTCACACTCACGTACAGACTCGCATATACGCAGATTCATACAACTCATATACACACGCACACACATGCCCACAGAATCACACCCCACACATGTATTACACATCCACATACTCACACACATGCACATAGACATCACTCTATAAACGTTATATTTAAGTTCTAGGATTCTTCTCGCAACAAGAAAATCCATTAAAAACTCGAAATTAAATATTCATCCCCGCCACAATACTTGTCGTACGCATTATATTACGTACACTAATTGAAATCGCAACGGCTTGTTTGATTTGTCTGAAAATTAATATTCAAGAACACCACGGCATACAAATGATTAAAGTTTCATAATAATCTCGTAGAAGCTGTAGCTGATGCAAGGCAATACCTGTTCGAGTTGTTTTTGACGTTTCACGCATATTTATCGAACTACTTTTTGATTTTTTTTTTTTTTTTTTTTTTTTTATAAAACATCTATCCAAAGGGCACGTTATTCAGAATGCCTCGAATTCATGTTCTAACGGACTTTGGGAAAGGATGGATAATTGCGGCCTTCACGAAGCTGAGTGGCAAACATCAAGGTCGTCTGTAGTTCAGGCCTATGTCCTTCCGCCATCTTAACTAAAGGCTTTCCGATTTGGGTCCCAAAATAGCTTCTTTATATTGAAAGCCATATTATTTCTGATTTATTTGCAAAGGTTTATAAAATTGAATTTGTTTTTTTAAAAAGAAAGATGGTCTTGAACCATATGTGTCAGTTTCAGTATTTGTTATGCATTATGTAATGTTGTATCATGCTGTTTCTGCTTTTTTAAAATAATAAATGACATTTATTCAGTGGTTCCTCCATTCAGAAAGTTTGACACTCTCGAAGCAGATTAATAAATGTAAAATAACAAAATAAAACTTTATTATAATAAGTATGGTAAACATATGTAAAATATATCAAATATTTTCTATCAAAGACTGCAAGATCTGTAAACAGTTTTTATTTAAAAACACTATATTGGCGTACAAGAAATTTTTTTACATTTAAAAGTTGTCATAGCGCTTTCAGACATTCCACCATCAGTAGCAATGTTAAGGAATTGACAGACATGAGCTTTATACATGCCGAAATCATCAATACAAAATATGGTAAATCGGATAAACCGTTGAAAAATAATTTAAATATAATAATTATTTGTAATTTATGATACATTTTTGTATTAGTTTATCCGATTTACCACATGCAAATTTTGCATTCACCATTTCGGGTTGCATAAAGCTCATGTCTGTCAATTCCTTAACACTGCCACTGATGATGGAATGATGCGTGAAAGATTAATGATGTCTGAAAGCGCTATGGCACTTTAAGATGCAAAACATTTCTTGTACGTCAAAAGTGTTTTTAAATACAGTTTATAGATCTTGTAGTCTTTGATAGAAAATATTTGCAAAATTAAACCCTTATTTTCGATGAAAATGGGCAAATTTATGCAGAGTAACGATTTATTAAGGATTCGAAGTTATATTGCACTTCTCATGCTGCACATTTGATATGTCTCATATGCTATTTCGGCTATTACTTTCCTTATATACAGTAATGTATAAGGAAAGTATTGTGACGGGGTCGAAAATTCGAGTTTTTGACGGGAGAGCACGTTTCAAGCATCCCTGATCACGAATCGAACATTTTTGAAGTGGTGTGTGTGTGTCAGCGAGTCTGTGGAGACGATAACTGACGAATGAGCGGACCGATTCGAACGAAATTTGGTACAAAAATTACAATCCGTAAACACTGGAAGCCTATTGTTTTTATACGCAATCGAATGTTCAGAATCCCCCTAAATTTTCGAGTGAAATTTTGAAAAAGTCATCAAAACCTCTAATAAAGTTACGCAAATAAACATTTCTTATGTAATTTTTCATTAAAAAACGATTGACATAAATTTTAGAATGCTAACATGAACCGTTCTCGAGATATTGCACATTTTTCAAAAAAATTATCAAAAAATCATATAAAATAAAAAAAAATATTTCCTGTTGAGAAACATGTTCACGTTTCGTATGTAATACCATGCGATAAATTTGAAGACATCATTCTTGTGGATCTAGCTCCTTCCATTCATGAAAAAAGATACTTTGAGTAATACTTTTGTATTTGAACGCCAATAGTCATTTATCTGCTGTAAGAATAACTTATTTCTTCGTCCATAACGCTTGGCGAGACTTTGGCGACGAATTTGTTGGAATGTCGCCAACTTGGCAACTTATTAAAATGCTGCTAAATTAACGAAAAACTCGCCAAATGGATAAAAATGACGCTAAATCAATGAAAATGACGACTCATTGACGAAAATTCAATATCTTGGAAAGAATATAAATATCTACTATAAAAATAATCTATTTTTTTTTTTTTTACTGTAAAAGTAGTAAATTCATTGCATTATATAAGGAAAGTCATGTGCTGCCCACATCAGATTTTTTTAAAATTATAAACGACATTTATTTCACGGTTCCAAAATCAGGAAGCTTGACATTCTTGAAGCAGAAGCACATTAAAAAATATAATAGTAAAATAAAACCAAAGCCGCTATTTTCGATAAAAATGAGTAAATTTATGCAGAATAACAATTTATTAAGGATTTGATGCACATCGGGAATTTAACGATATTGTTACGAGCACAAAATCTATTGATGTCCTTAAAATATTTTTATATTTGTTCATTTATCATTCTTTTTATGCATGTTTATAAGTAATACAGATTGAAGTCATGCACATCAAATTGTTTAATCGTATAATGTATCGAGAAATTGAGTTATGGGGGGGGGGGTTTCCCCTCTAAATACCATGGGTGACAAACAGAAAAAAGGCTAAACTACAGATTTTTCTGTTTGTCTGGCAGCGTCTATCTCTTATTTGGTTGTTTAGGTCCAGCTTCGTTTGCACTGAAGAAAGCAATCTAAATGATTTCCAAAACGTATGCCTGCTTACTAAACCATACTTGCGCAGAATTTTATGTTGTGATCTAGTTAAAGCCAAGCGAATTTCGAGCGTGGCTTCTTTAACACTTAGTCAAATAGGATTGAGGGCGAAAGTTTCATCACATAGTAAAACTCAACCAATTCAAATACAATTTTGTACATAGTTTGAACTAATCATATTTTAGTTCTTGCCGAAGCCCAAATTTGAAATTTCGATCTATGCACTAAGATATCTGAGGTCAAAGGTCAGATAATGTTAAGTCAATTGAGAAAAATCCGCGTGTCAACTGAATTTTCCATTTGTTTGGTACAGCCTGTACAATTGTATACGTTACTAGGCTGCCTTGCATATTAATTGTGTAATATTAAATATTTGAAGTTTTCTATTTTCTTTTGTGAACTAAACGTTCAAGTTATTAAACATATAGTTATATATCCTGCTTAGCTTCAGTTTCGGGTCGTGAGAGAACAACTTAATAATTTATTATATTTGCTGTTTGATCAGTCTTGGAGACTTGGAGACAGCAGTGCGGACCTGGCCTACCTCTCGGTTTATAGGTTTAGTTCCACACCCCTGAGAACTTACGGACCCACATGTTTAACGTGATCGTACTCCGCGTGAACACGGCGGCAGTTTTTTCTTTTTCCAGCGGAGGGAATCGAACCCGGGTCTACCGAGTGCAATTCCCGCGCGCTGACCAATGAGCTACCGCGCCCCTGTTTGATCAGTCTTATACAGAAGTTTCAGACTAATTGCACTTCTCTTTCTTGTTGTTTCAATTTGACCGAGTGCATGTACACAAATTAAAACACACTGTAGAGAGTGTTGAAAACCCAGACCACTCAACTCACAGAGTATGAGCAGCTGATTGAGTGGTCGGGAATGACACCTAGACAGGGTGTCCCAAAGAGATTGAAACGCGCTTTAATTCCTTACCTGTTGGAGATAAGTGGGCAAATGTAAATTGCAAAAATGTTAGAAATAAAACTACGTTAATAAAATAGTCCTCCCATTCATTTTCAAAAAGTTACACTTTTTAAATTTTTATACGACTCCCTTAGGCAAATTGGGTCAATCAGAAAATTTTTATTTTTAATGTAATAAGATCATTAAAAAAACCGCATATCTGTATCTTTAAAATCAACTGAATTATGATAAAAGTAAAAATCTGACTTATGCCACTTTTCCGTACCGTATGAAAGGCTGTTTCATCAATGAAAATAGGGATCATAAACAAATTGACGATGGAAATTGTTTAGATCAAAAATACTTTAATATGTGTCAAATTTTTTTTATCACAAATACATTTAAATAAAGCATTACACAGACAGAGATCATATAAGAAGCAGTGGTACTCACTACGCGGTTGGGTATCCTATGTATTATCATCCAATTTTATCTTTTTTTTAACACTTTACAACAAAGTTGAAAAGTGTTTATGACTTTGTTCATTCTGTCTGTCTGTCTGTCTGTCTGTCTGTCTGTCTGTCTGTCTGTCTGTCCGTTAGCACGATAACTGCCGTAAAAATGAGTTTATCAAAATGAAATTTTAGTATGTTGTTCAGTCGGTCTGTAGGACCTATGGGAATATAAATAAATAATATCACCCAATTAGTTTTTTATTGAACCCGGGTTGAAAAAATGAAATACATTGAACCCTATGGGACCTAATTTTTCAAACATTTTTTAAGTAAATTTAAAATTCACGAATTGCTTCGAAATTTTTAGGAAATATTCACATTATCTCATAGAATATATAAAAAAAAAATTCAGTAAAATATGTTAAGTAGTTTTTTAATTAAAAAAAATATTTAATATAGGGAAAAAAACAAATTCAATTAAATTCTGACTTTGGGATATCTTCCAGAAAGAAAAGAAAGAGATATTATATAATAAATATCTCTCCATTTGTTTAAACGTTTTGCATATGGGAGTGGCTTCATATTTTAAAGTAAATTTGGTAGATAACAATTTTTCTTTTTTTTTAAATTTTATATAACTCTTCATGATAAATTTATTTGATGGCATTTTAAATGCACTTCCCTACGTCCTAGAGAGTTAAAATTTGGTACACAGCTTAAATTTGTTGAACATTTTATTCGACAAAAATTTGATGGATCTTTAAATATAGATCATACATTTTTTTCGAAATGGCCTGAAAATAATCCCCGTTCACTTCTATAAATCATTGTTGTAATATTGTTAAAAATTCTGATGTGGACAGCACATGTCTTTCTCTGCAGACTCATATTCGTTCTCTTTATTTATTCAATGATTATTTGAGTTTATCTGCACAACATAAGTATTTTAAATGACATTGAATTTACACGTTGAACTTAAATTTGGTTCTCATTTGATAGCTGGACTTATTGTCAAAGGTGGCGTAGCGAAAACGCGAAAAAACTAGAATATCTCAAGAACGGCTAGTCCTAGAGTAATGGGGTTAGTCTTATTCTTTTTGTTGTCAAAAATCACATATAAAATAGGAATTTAATTGATATAATTGAGCGCACGTAGTCTTTTATTTTTATATATAACGATTTTTGCTGGCCATTTCGCAAAAATAGCCCATTCCTTTTTCCCGAATCGTACTAGAATAACCTACAAATGACTTATATACAAAATTTTGTTAAATTTGGTATATAAATCACTTGTCGGTTATTGAAATATTATACACCAAATTTTGTTAAATTTGGTTCATTAGTTTTTAGCTAGAGTGGATAAAGGCAATTTCTGCGGCCATTTCGCAAAGAAGGCAGATTCTTTTATTACGAATCGTACTATAATCTAATGAACATCAGGATTTCCCACAAAAAACATACCTACCAAATTGTATGAAATTCGGTCCATTAGTTTTTCAATTAGAGTGGATGTAATATCCACACAGACACACAGAAACATACACAGATACACCCTTACACACACAGACGTCTTCCTAAAAGTAGTTTTTTCGTGTTCTAGAAGTCCCAAAACGTGTAGATCCTTTGAAAATTCGAGTTCCGATCTTCGGCACGATTCCAATACTTTGAGTACATACACATACACATATATATTATCTGTGTATTATCTGTGTATCTAAATTCCGTGCCTATGCAATTACAATAGTTGTGATTTTAAATGATCCCTAAACTTTTATTATTTCTTCAAGGAAGCCTAATTTTAACATATGCAGAATGCAAATATCTCAAGCGATTGTAAGATGAATTACATAAGAATTGCTGAATTTTTTTCACACAAAATTATTTAGCTCTGGAGTCTGGAATACAAGTTATATGAATGAAATATTCATTGATTTTGCATAAAGAATCAAATGATTTATATTTCGATACAGTTTTAAATATTTAAGTATAATAAATTACTGTAGTACTGTGATAATGTAAAAGATATTACCACTGAATGAATCACATTTTAGAAATTTTTAAATGAAATTACATTTCAGTTGGAAAGTGTTTCATAATCAATGCTTATGCATGATTGATCTTTCTTGTTGTGATATGTCATAAATTTACATTTCTATAAAGACATTTCTAATTTGATATTGTCCCCATTCACAATGTTCAATTTTCAATTAAATATAACTCGCTCAACTTTAAAGATACAGATATGCGTTTTTAACACTTTGCAACAAAGTTGAAAAGTGTTTATGACTTTGTTCATTCTGCCTGTCTGTCTGTCTGTCTGTCCGTTAGCACGATAACTGTCGTAAAAATGCATCAAAATGAAATTTTAGTATGTTGTTCAGACGGTCCGTAGGACCTATGGGAATATAAATGAATAATATAACCCAATTAGTTTTAGATTGAACCCGGGTTGAAAAAATGAAATAGAGCTCTATGGGACCTAATTTTTCAAACATTTTTTAAGCGGATTTAAATTTCACAAATTGCTTCGAAAGTTTTAGGTAATATTTAAATTGCTTCATAAAATATATAAAAAAAAATTCAGAGAAATATATTCAGTAGTTTTTCAGTAGTTAAAATTAAAATAATAATAACACCTCTTATATGAAGCGATCACGTGACCATGATATGAAAAGATCACGTGACCCACTTCAAAATGCTATATGGCATCCATCTTGTCTAAAAATCGTGATTTTTAAAGTTCTTTTTAATTCATATTGAGTGTTGTATCCGTTTTAAAACCACTTTATTTTTGCTTAAATTCTGTGCATCTACATACTGAAACAACGCAATTACAATATATTTGAGTTTAAATGCTCATCCAAATTTGATTATTTCTACAACGAAGCCTATTTTTCACCTGTGTAAAATGTAAACAGCAAAATATGTAGAATGAGTTGTATTAGAATTGCTGTATTTCTTTAACACAAAATCATTTAGTTCATGGAGTCTGCATAGTTATGAATGAAATATTCATTGATTTTACAAAGAGGAGGACGATTTTTTTTTTCGATGAAGTTTTACGCATAGAGTTTAATTACTTGTAACTCCATGGTCTTAATTTTTAAATAACACAAATTATTATAGTATTGTGATGAATGACATGAATGGGAAATTATTTATGAATGAAATGCTGCTTTTATAGAGAGAGCCAAGCGTGTTATTTTTTCTATGACGTCATTTGAATGAATTTCAGTCGTTTTCGATGAAGTTTTCAAATATAATAAATTATCGTAGTATTATGATAATTCTAAAATTATTACTAAGGAATGTATCACATTTTAGAGATGTTTAAACCAGGCATTTATATTTCAATGCCGTCATTTGAATGAAGTTCATTTTTTTCGATGAAGGTTTAAGTTTTCAAATATAATAAATTAATGTAGTATTGTGATAAATTTTAAAATATTTCCGAGGAATGTATTGCATTTTAGACATGTTTAAATAAAATTGCATTGAAGTTGGAAAGTGTTTCATAATCAATGCTTTAAGCATGATTAATCTTTCTTGTTTTTTAATGATCTTGTTGCATTAAAAATAAAAATTTTCTGATTGACCCAATTTGTCTAAGGATAAAAATTAAAAAAATGTAACTTTTTGAAAATGAATGGGAGGACTATTTCCGTAACGTAGTCTTATTTCCTACCTTACTTTCAATAATTTTTCAATTTACATTGCCCACTTATCTCCAACAGGTAAAGAGTTAAAGCGCGTTTCAAACCTTTTGGGACACCCTGTAGAGTGTGTACAAAAGTGATGCAACAACAGGAAAACTGTCTCCAGGCGTATATATATCATGTATGTAAGTAAATATTTTTCGCCTGTCATTGAATCCAAATTTGATCACTCTATACTATCAGCAGTTTCCACTCGATAATCTCATCAATATCAAGTTATTCAATTGAATTGGCTGCGACTTCTTCCAAAGCGCTCTAAACATCTGCTTCGGGCATGTTAAGTCGCCTGACTTATCTGTATCTATTCATCTTTTGCCACTTCCCCGGCGTGTATAGTTTCGACTTTTGGCAGCGCGAACGCGATTCTTAATTAAAAACATTATCATCGCGTATCGTTCAAACATTAATCATCTCGTAATTGGCTATCGGAATAATTATAGGACGGGACTATGAAGTATGACATAAATGAATGGGTGACAAATTAATTTTTTTTACAACGTATGTGTGTTTTCTTTATCACGTCACCTAGCCCCGGGAATGTTGCAGAAAGCAGTCTGGTCCTTTCTAAATATCAGCTGCATGATTTTAGCTGGAGTTGGAGAGGACGAGATAAAACTCCTATGGATGAAGCGCTTTAAAATGCCATAACGCTTTGAGAATGATATCTACAAGGTGTTGGTACAGCGTCCTTTGTTTCCATTTGACTAAATAAAGAGACATAGTATTGAGTATATGTATTTTAGATTATTACTTTCCTTATATACATAATGTATAAGGAAAGTATTGTGACGGGGTCGAAAATTCGAATTCGAGTTTTCGACGGGAGAGCACGTTTCAATCATCCCTGATCACGAATCAAACATTTTTGAAGTGATGTCTGTGTGTGTGTGTGTGTGTGTAAAAGTATGTGTGTGTGTCAGTGAGTCTGTGGAGACGATAACTGACGAACGAATGGAGCGATTCGAACGAAATTTGGTACAAATATCACAATCCATAAACACTGGAAGCCTATTGTTTTTATACGCAATCGAATGTTTAGAACCCCTCTAAATTTTCCCGTGAAATTTTGAAAAAATTGTCAAAAAACCAAAATCGCTAATAAAGTTACGCAAATAGACATTTCTTATGTAATTTTTCATTAGAAAACGATTGGCATAAATGTTAGAACGCTAACGTGAACCGTTCTCGAGATATTGCACATTTTTCAAAAAAATTATCAAAAAGTCATATAAAATAAAAAAATATATTTCCTATTGAGAAACATGTTCACTTTTCATATGTAATACCATGCGATAAATTGGGTGACATCATTCTCGTGGATCTAGCTCGTTCTATTCATGAAAAAAGATACTTTGAGTAATACTTTTGTATTTGAACGCCAATAGTCATTTATCTACTGTAAGAATAACTTTTTTCTTAGTGCATAACGCTTGGCGAGATTTTGGCGACGAACTTGGCGGAATGTCGCCAACTTGGCGACTTTTTTGAAATGTTGCCAAATTAACGAAAATCTCGTCAAATAAATAAAAATGACGCTAAATCAATGAAAATGACGACTAATTGTCGAAAATTCAATATCCTGGAAAGAATATAAGTATCTACTATAAGAAAAACCTATTTTTTTCTGTAAAAGTAGTAAATTCATTTCATTAAATAAGGAAAGTCATGTGTTGCCCACATCAGATTTTTTTAAATTAAGATTCCCTAATTATCAGTATAATTAATCAGCATTTTTCACAATTGTAAGATAGAATTCAGAATATAGGAGATAAAAATAAATTGAAAGGTGAAATAATTTTGAATACGTATGAATATTCCTTATTGTTTCAGTTCTAATTTGCATTGCGCTACTCATTTTTTTTCTCCTAAATTGACAGTTTAAATAAATATATTAAGCCTTTCACCATAGAAATACATACATTGCAGGGGCGTTTATCTTATCGTAGCGCCACTTGAAATATTGTCTCAAATGATATTGGCGTTTTTTCAGTATGGAGTTTTAACTCCGTATACTTTCACCTCCATGGTTTTAGCTATTTCACATAAGAATCAAAGGAAACAACCGTTGCGCTTATGTCATTTATTGACACCATGCTCTGTCTTACAATGTTTCATGTATGCGGGATGTAGTATTGAATTTACCAGTTTCAGATTCTGACATATTTAACGTTTTTATCACGAATATGGGCTTTTATTAGCTTAATCCGTCTTTGAATTGACAATATCGGAATATTTAATACTTTCGCTACTGCTTTCATGATCTCGAACAGATAGTTAGATTTTTTTTATATGAATTGGCATTCACCTTAACGACCATTACTGGTTACGACTATTATGTAATTTGCATTTCCACACGCCTTTCACCTATGAAAAAGAAAAGGTGTTATGTTGCTTGTTGCCTCCGAGTAATTCAATCCACATATTAGATTCGTCTAAAATCTTTGTCAATATGCTCTAAATTCATCTTTTTGTTAATATGCACTAAACTCATCTTGTTAATATGCACTAAACAAGATTTATGTTTCTAAAGAAGAGGTATCAAAGTATTCAATTGCTGAAGATTCTGCAACTGTTATTACATAGTTTAGGAAGTATTGATAGGAACTGTTATTACATAGTTTAGGAAACATTTCTTCACTGATAGGAACTGTTATTACATAGTTTAGGAAGCATTAATTCAATGATAGGAACTGTTATTACATAGTTTAGGAAGCATTTATTCAATGATAGGACCTATTATTACATAGGAAGCATTTATTCAATGATAGGAACTGTTATCACATAATTTAGGAAGCATTTATTCAATGATGGGAACTGCTATTACATAGTTTAGGAAGCATTTATTCAAGGATAGGAACTGTTATTACATAGTTTAGGAAGCATTTATTCAATGATAAGAACTATTATTAGGAAGCATTTATTCAATGATAGGAACTGTTATTACATAATTTAGGAAGCATTTCTTCAATGATAGGACCTGTTATTACATTGTTTAGGAAGTATTTATTCAATGATAGGATCTATTATTACATAGTTTAGGAAGTATTTATTCAATGATAGGAACTGTTATTACATAATTTAGGAAGCATTTATTCAATGATAGGAACTGTTATTACATAGTTTAGGAAGCATTTATTCAATGATAGGAACTGTTATTACATAGTTTAGGAAGCATTTATTCAATGAGAGGAACTGTTATTGCATAGTTTAGGAAGCATTTATTCAATGATAGAAACTGTTATTACTTAGTTTAGGAAGCATTTTTTCAATGATATGAACTGTTATTGCATAGTTTAGGAAGCATTTCTTTAATGATATGAACTGCTATTGCATAGTTTAGGAAGCATTTATTCAGTGATAGAAAGCAAAAGATATTTTCGTTTTATTGCTTTGAGATCTTTAGAATTCAAACACTCAAAAATATTTTGTTAAATTTTCAGTCCTACAATTTGATCCTATCTCTTTGTTACCTCTTGGCTTCTTGTTCTAGTGGGTCCATGAAATTCAGTTTGGTGGTAAAGCATGTCTAAATTGAAGACAAAGGTAAGAAAATTTTAAATACTATTAGGATAATTCTATATGAAATTATAAGTTTGTGAAATAGGGTATAGAAGAGTGAAAAATATATATGTAGCTATGAAATGTTCCTCTACTTAAACTCGTTACAAAAAATTCGGTTCTGGATTTTAAGTAATGTTTTGTAATGGTACTGCGCTTGAGTTTTCTACCGTAATATAGTAAAATCTCCTTGGGTTTGTGGCAGCAGCCGACTCTGCTCTTGCCAAAAGACATCGATTGAAGCTGATAAGAACATGAACCCGAATTATAAGTTCGGAGAGGAAGCTAGCTTTTGCTCTAATCTTATAATGTCTGTCTTGTAAGCACCGGGTCCCTGGTTCGGGCCTGCAACATCCGTTCCTACAAATAATGACCCTGGACGTTTGAAGCACGTAACCTCCTGTCTCCAACGATCTCACCTCTTAACAAGAGACGGCAGCACCACGCTGAGCAGAGGCCTTACCACTCCCTTCCTGGTTGACAACGACTGACATCACGCCCGAGATACGACACGCCTCACGGCCATTCAGCCCCTCGACTGAGTTTCGGACGGAGACGCGCGGGGTTTTTCTGGGTGGCCCCCTCCTCGCCGAAATTCGACCGGGGCTTCTCATCAAGGGTGGAGTGTGTGATAGCAGCTGACTCTGCTACTGCCAAAAGACATCGATCGAAGATGATAGGAACATGAACCCGAATTATAAGTTCGGAGAGGAAGCTAGCTTTTGCTCTAAGCTCATAATGTCAGTCTTGTATGCACCGGGTCCCTGGTTCGGGACTGGCAATATCCATTCCTACAAGTTGGACATCTCTGGTTCCACTAAAATGTGTTCAAAATAAGGAGGTGAACTTTACTTTTTTCTACTAATACAATTCAAATTATTTTTTTCCGTTCTTCTATAAAGTATTCATGTTAGGGAGGTGTCCAAGTTGGAAGGTATTCCTGTAGTTGCAGTGTAAGTCGACGGTATCATGTGTCTCACACTTCTCCCCAGTAGTGTATTCAGAAGAAAAAAAAACCGCAATGCCCGGAACGCTTGTCGGTTAACTATAAATAGTTATTTACGTTTTTTCATTTGCATAAATAAATAAGTCAAAGATTAGAATATTTGTTCAATATTCATTGCTAACTATTAAATAAAAATTAAATTTAAAAGTAAAATACTAAGGCAAAAAAAGTTAAAAATTAGAAAAGTAAAAAACTTAAAACAAAACTCAATAATATATATATAAAAAGAGACTGTTCAGAATAATCACGGAAATTCTCATACAGAATCGATTGCGTATTTTTGAGTAACTTCCCTTTTGTGTTTGTTGGTCAACAAGAGAACGATTAGACTGCAACAAAGTTCGGACATAAAAATTTGAATTCCACAATTCTAATGGTGGATTTAATAAACAATAAACTTGCCACATGTTTCGCAGGATCTTTACTCAGTTAATATTAAATTCATTCCTTTAAAAGCACCTTAGCATTTGGAAGAACCTCGAGGTATGATTTTGAAACATTTTTTTAAATGTTTCAAATCTGCGCGCTCAAGATACTAAAATTATAAATTTTACTGAAATTACTGAATTTATATATTTGTTTTTAAATTCATTTTTTTAAGAAATCTATAAATTTTAAGAGTAGAAATAGATAAAATAGATATTATTTCTCCCTCCTCTTTGATTATGTCAAGGTTTTCATTTTATCAGACGTATAAATTTAATGACTTACTGTTATGACATTTAGAAAAAGTGACATTTAGAGAAAGTGTTTTCAGGGTTATTTCACATAAAATAGTGTATACAGTTTGTGCATCACCGCCACCCATGATGATATAATTCTTCTTTATGATTCTTTTCAAGTATGCCAATTTCAAATTCTTCTAGTGAACGTTCTTTCTCTACACTTAAAAGAATAAAAAACTTTTTGAGATCGAATTTAAGACAACATAAACTCGACAATTGTATTTCATTAGCTGTTGAGTATGACATAGCTTTCATTAGCTGTTGAGTATGACATAGCTTTCATTAGCTGTTGAGTATGACATAGCTTTCATTAGCTGTTGAGTATGACATAGCTTTCATTAGCTGTTGAGTATAGACATAGCTTTCATTAGCTATTGAGTATGATATAGTTTTCATTAGCTGTTGTTAAGCGTATTACAGAAAGGAAAAGAAAGAAAAAGCGTTTTTGAGTTAATTTGCCGAATTAATCATTGCTTATTATATTTCGTACCTATAATATTTAATTTCTTGAATGCAAATTTTATATATGGTGGAAAGAATGATGGATGGAACTTTTATATGAATGGATGGCAGGATGAAACTTTTATATGGATGGATGGATGGATGGCAGGATGAAACTTTTATATGGATGGATGGATGGATGGCAGGATGGAAAATATTCTATTCTAATTTTTAACCCCCGAAAAATCAGTGAAATTTGATTTTGTTAAAAAAATATATTTTTTTAAAGTTACAATTAAGTAGCTGCTGCTTTTCTTAAAACTTCATTGTAATTTTATCTAATACTCTAAATTGTTTACTTTTTGTCTTTTTAAAAATACTAATATAAAAAAAAAGTACAATATTTTTGTTTTTCTGTTGTCAAAACTCAGAAAATTAGCGTGGGGTCCCTGAAAGAATGTTATGCCTAGAGCCACAGACTGCCTTTACCGGGCCCTGCGCCCACGAATTCTTTCTTGATA
Organism: Amaurobius ferox; assembly: GCA_951213105.1. Lineage (NCBI taxonomy): Eukaryota > Metazoa > Arthropoda > Arachnida > Araneae > Amaurobiidae > Amaurobius > Amaurobius ferox. The sequence continues at coordinate 45,071,835 of OX578139.1, read as the reverse complement.
AATAGGGAGAAAACATCAAAATTGTCTTGTGAAAATTTAATATAACAGTTCTTCCTCATATCTGTTTTAGATGTGTTTGAAAAGTGAATCATTCTATAAATCATATACTTCAAGTGTAAGCCGACTTACGCCAAACTAACAGTTTAACGGGCAAAAAATGAAAACAGAGTGGGTATTGCATCAGTGGGGTTCCAGCGACAGATGCTTTACCCACTTGGCCGTCATTCGTACTGTGGAAAGACGGAAGCCCATATGAATAATACATCGCACGTCTTCGAACAGTCTTGTTGGCACACGTATCTTTAATCGTTTACATAGGATTTGCAATAAACTATCGACTACCACGTTGAAGTCTTGTCGTTCGTGCACGTTTCTACTTAATTATCGAAGTTGCCCCAACGCGAGTTTTAATGTCCGTTGGAATCACCCGTTCGCATATACCCCTGAGATGTTTGGCTCATAACCTAAGGATGGTCAAGTATTTTCCCCGAGAGAAAAGTTATAAATAAATACTGGTAGGTATTAATTTTAGCCCTTATAATGACAGTGCCTTAATGATGCTCAAAATGGTCGTTAGGTTACAAATTAATTCGGATCTTTTAATATGCATGCGGTCCGGATTGTTTGGTATGTCATGCTGTCCGCTGTGTAAATTCTTGATTACAGACGGGAACAATGGACATCTGGCACAATTCGTTTAAAAAGAAGGGGTGCTGTAGGAGAATTTGTCTCTGAGGGAAAGTTGTGGGGTGTTTCAGTGATGGGATTACTTAAAATTAATAGGAAAATTAAGATTAATAACTTAGAGTGAATCAATTTTTCTATATGGTTCAATATGGATATTAATACCCTGATTTCTACCTTAAACCCTATAAATGATGCCCATTGTTTACTTTTTTGCTGACGTTTTGGTCTTCTGGACTAAAGCTCTAAAATGGAATATAAAGATTACGATAGAAGATAAATTAAATCAGACTCTTGATTTGTGCTTTCAAACTGATGCACTGAAAATAACAAAGTTGTGATTATGGAGAAACTGCTGTGCAGTCCTTCTCGTTGGCCCACCAGAAACTCTGATCTGAAGTGGGGTATAGGAATGTTACACATGTAATTATTGACGAGTTAAATTATTTAGGTGTGACGTTTGACAACAAACTAAATTGGAAGTCGCATATAGAATCAATATTAAACCATTTTTCTAGCAGGTTTACTATCTTAAAGCGCTTGGTAGGCTCCTTATGGGGAAGTACCAGATCAATGGTAAACGTCATCTATAAAACTTTTATTTTACTCTTAATCACTTATTGCTATGAACCGCTTACTTTGAGCCGATAAATCTTTGAAAAAATTATAAACTTTATAAAACCAGGCAATGAGGATTATTATTGGAGCTGCCAAATCTAATCCAATCGATGCCATGCTGTTACTGACAAAAAATAAACTCATCAAAACTGTAGAGGTGAAATCTGTGTAGCTATATGAAAAAAACTGATTCGCATTGGGGATCCTTTCAGGGTAAATTACTAAGCTAGTACTAGGAATTTAAAGACTCAATATGGTTTTATACAAGGAGTTCAGATGTTTTGCCTTAGAGACATACTATCGACACAGAATACCCGATGTATATTTGGTCGCATGTATATACGGACGGGTCCCGTTCTGATGTTTATATGTAAGAAGTCTCGGGAATCTTTCAGAGTTTCTTCCCATTTTATGTTTCTACCGGAAAATGCAGAACCGTCTTTGATGGAGAGGTGGAGATCCTTCGTATTGCATTGAGACAATTTGCGATTTTGTACCATATATTTGAGAAAGTTGTTTTGGTCTAGGATTCGTAGGCAGTCATCCAGGCGATTAGTTCTGTGGAAGCCCCCCAATCAACCGAAATTATTTAATGTCTGGATTTTTTTCGGTTTTTAAGACTAAATAAAATAAATTAAAATAAAATAAACGAACTCTTCTGCAATAGATCCCTGGACAAGGCGGCATTTTTGGGAATAAACATTAGGATTTCCTCACACGAACAGGTGCTATAAATTACCACAACCAACATACTCCGAGATGTTTTATCATTCAGTAAAGTTTTACAGAAAAGTATTATGAGATACCTATTGCGGGACAAAGTCGAGGCAAATCAATGGAAAAGAGAGAATCTCTCTACGACACCCGATGGGCCAGGACACAAGGTAGTGATTCTATCATGGCTACTGACAGGTGATGACTGTCTGGGAGATCATCCCCGCCGAATTGGTATTCACGATAATCCATTTTATCTACTTTGTAATTTGATGGGACCTATGAACAGAGCCCATCTGCATCGCTGTTAGGGCTCTTCGTGGTGACTCCGAGATCGCCTTGTATTGGCGAGCTAGAGAACATTTGGAAGCATTGACTTCTGTCATTTACCTTTCTAGTTCTATTATTACGTGTTCTTATACTTGTAATTGCATTTTGCCTTGTTACTGGAAAAAAGAAAACATTGCAATTTTCTAAAACCGCGTTCATTAAGAGGTTGCTATTATGACACACGCATTATTACGACCATAATAATCTCTTCCTGGAAATCTGTAAGCTCAACGCTGTTGACTATATTCGTTTTACTACGTATGATAGTGCACATTCTCTGTGGTCTGCTCAAGAAGCAGGTGTGTGTGTGGGGTACTTTTTGCCATTTAGTGTACGCGGGTTATTGAAGACAAAAATCATTCAAGTATATATGCATGGAAATTCGAGAGTTCCAGTTTAAATGTCTCATCTCCGTCTTTCTTAACCTAGTCATAATGATATTAACCGAACCGGTTTATTGAACAGGAAATCATACTTGCTTTGAATCAAAATTATTCTCTGAACAGTCAAGCGATTGTTGCCTCTAACTCCAAGTATTAGATCACGTATTGGATACCTAATTTCCATTTAATACAGGATAAAAATTATCCCCCGGCCCAATACAAGTAAGAATGCACACTTGCAGTCCACTTATTTGAACACCAGTGTTTGATGTACTGCAATAAATGGGAGGCTAAATGTTTTAATTACAGTTTGACGGTGTCTAAACGACACTCGAACTGGTTATTATATCGCAGATTAATTCGATTCTTGAATATGCATGACCACTTAGCTGCGAGTATGATGCTGCTGCATGGTTCTATTGAATAGTCGTCATCTGCATGATTGTTTAACGAGATTTATTCACAATCTAAAGAACTATTTAAAGATCTATTCACAAAATAAAATGATTTTATGTAAACAGTAATTAATGCAAAATTGTTTTCGAATGTATCTTGTTCATATGGGTGTAGTTTTAAATAAGGATTTTTATAGCCATACCAGTGGAAAACGTTCATGGACCTTGGGGCAAAAGCCGCTTTGGCCACTTCCCTCCTGATTGTACCTATAAGTTTCACAGTTTTTTTAAAAATAATTATTGACAATTAATTACTAATAATTTTTCTTTTTACCAAAAGCATTAGTTAGTTACCGTATAATTACATTAATTCTACCTTCGTACCGTAATTCTAAATTATAACTGTAATTAATGTAGGATATAGTAGGCCCTAGGTTTAATTTCGGATAACGGCTAAAAATGTACTCGTAACGAAAAATAGAAAATTAATTTAATTTATTCTTACGATAACAACTATAGTTAATTGTATAGATAAATTGTGGCAATATGGATCTAAGAAAATGAAATGATAACGATATGTGATTTAAACCTACCCTTTTTTTTACAGCTCAATAATTACAAGGATTGTATATACATTTTTAAACTCTTTTTTTTTTACTAGGATCAAATTTGATGCGAATGTAACAACACTGGGTAGAATAATTTTATTTAATAAAGTTGCATATTTCGAAAAATCCAACACGCCCTTGCTTATACGCATTACAAAAACCTTTTTTTGGAGTCCGGGCCGGGTCTATCTGAGCAGGTTGGGCCTCCAGCCCTAGCCTCCCCTTTCGTTGGCCACATTTATAGTTAATTTTGAGGGTTTTGTGTATGTGTTGGCTGTATAGTTTCTCACTTGAAAGGATTTTATAAAATTTAAGATTTGGAAGCGGGGTTGTCTGTCTTTTTAAATTTGTATTCAATGCTAATTTAGGCCATTAAATATGTGGGGATAACATTAATATGTGGCGGTATATACTATATCCTACATTAAATCAAAAGTAGGATATTGAGTCTAAATGACAATTATCTCTCAGAAAATAGGACAATTGTTTCTAAAACTTTAGGTTGTGAAGCAGTGATATTTTAATTATTTCTCTGTTCACGTATATGTTGTTCAACTTGTAGCGTTGCACTAGTATTGGAAATGAGTGATATACAAGGTATACTCTCATCTATATATCGAATAAAAGCCAGAAAGTACTCAACTGATCATCCATCACCACCAGGGTTGCCAACAGCCATTTTATTTTTCGATCTAGCCAATTTTTGGAACGTTTCGCGCCCCAAACTGGCTATATCTAGTCATAAAATGGTTAAATTCGCAACTACTTATTAAGACTATCTTTGAAATCCAGCCATAGGATTCGAACCGTAAGATTCATCCAAGTATTAGCAATACTGATCACTAGCCGTGGACCATGGTTTTCGTTGTCCTTCTTGCTTGGCAGCACGGTGCTGATGATGACGATCAGTGAGCACAACACTCCTAAAACAAAGCTAGATAATTCTTCTGGTAGAAGTATTGTAATTTCTAATCCAGTAACCATTAGAGGCGTTCCTAATTCTACCGTCTATATATACTAATTGCCAAGTGTCCGTCTGTCCGTCTGTCACGCTTTGCTTAGGCACTTCCCGAATAGACAGATATTTGCAATTTGGTACACGGCTCGGACGTTCGATAAAACCCCTTGGAAAAATCGAATTTTTCAAAAACGTTCTCTAGAGGGGGTGCCCCACACCAAAACGTTCGAAAAGTGAAATGATAGGAAAGCATGCTTTGCGATAAGATAGAGACTTCAAATTTGGTGTATGAGTAAACAGTTCGAAATTAAGAAAGTGTGCAATTATCACTAGTCGTGGAGGACAAGAAAGTGTGCAATTTCAGATTTCGAATATTTTCTACTTAAGGGGGTGCCGCACACCAAAATGTTCGATTTACTGAATAAATAGGAAACGGCTACATTAAAATTTGATAGAGACTTGAAATTTGGTGTATGGGCTAATCATTTGATGAAAACACCCAAAACGAATATAGTTTTCTAAAATGTTCCTTTAGGGGGTGCTCTAGAGAAAAACGTTCGAAAGGTGAATTGATAAAAAACACGCTTCGAGTGAGATACAGATTTCAAATTTGGTGTATGGGTAGATGGTTTAGAAAGCGTACAATTTCAGTTTTCCAATATTTTCTACTTTAAGGTGGGCCGCACACCAAAATGTTCGATTTTCGGAATAAAGAAGAAACCCCCTTTTTGATATGTGATAGAGATTTGATATTTGGTATATGGGCGAATAATGTGATAGTAAACCCAATCAAAATGGAGTTTTTCAAAAATGCATATTTAAGGGGGGTGGGTACTGCACACAAAAACATTAAGGTGAAATGATAGAAAAAGCATGATTTGCGATGAGATAGAGACTTCAAATTTGGTGTAGGGGTAAATAGTTGGAAAGGTAGAAGGTGTGCAATTTCAGTTTTCCAACATTTTCTATTGTAGGGGGTGCCGCTCACTAAAATATTCGATTTGCCAAACAAATTGAAAACGCCTCCTTTACAATGGGATAGAGGCTTGACGCTTAGTATATGGGCTCATCATTTGAAGAACAAACCCAAGATGAATACGGTTTTTGAAAAATGCTCATTTAAGGGGGTACTACACAGAAAAATGTTCAAAAGGTGAAGTGATAGAAAAACATGCTTCGCGATAGGATAGAGACATCAAATTTTGTATACGGGGAGACAGTTTGAAAGGAAGAAAGTGTGCAATTTTAGATTTACAATATTTGCTACTTTAAGGGGTGCGGCATACCAATATGTTTGATTTTCCGAATAAATGAGACACACTTCCTTTTAAATGTGATAGAGGCGTGATATTTGGTATATGGGCAAATCATCTGATAAGAAACCCAAGGCGAACAGAGTTTTTCAAAAATGTTCATTTATGGGTGTGCTCCACAGAAAAACGTTCGAAAGGAGAGATGATAAAGTAGTATGCTTCGGGATGAGATAGAGACTTTAATTTGGTGTAGTGGTAGATAGTTCGAAAGGAAGACGTGCGCAATTTAAATTTTCCAATATTTCCTTCTTTAGGGGGTTGTGCACAGTAAAATATTCGATTTGCCGAATAAATGTGAAACGCGAATTAATAAATTACAATAATCGGGGGTTGCTTATTGATAGAACGTTGATTTTCAACGGGTATTCGGCTAGTTCGTTAATAAAAGTCTAAACTCATGTCTCCGTATTATACAGTTTTTCTTGACTTCTTGTAAGTTCTTTTTAAATATTAATGAAAACAAACAGTTGTTTTCGTTAAATTAAAAAAAAAAATTTTATGAATCTGGATTTAATTTTTCAAATTGTGAAGTTTGGTGTCGATTAGCGTATGTTTTCAAAAAATTTGACCTCGTACAAGTACATAAAACAGTTGAGCTGAAGAGTGATACTCGCAATGTCAACCGGTTGAAATTAAATGAAGCAATAAAGTTTACATTATGTACAAAAAGCTAATTCCACACCCTTCCCCCCCCCCCCCCCAAATTATCCATCATTCTCTGAGATCTCCAGCACTCTCTGCGGCATTTTGTGTTTTACCAATCATATTGAAAATCAATACCAACCAAGATTTTGTATAAATAAATTTATCTGCAAAGTTTGGTGCCGATTGGAATATGCTTTCAAAAGTTATATCCCGTACAAGATATGAATGGTAATCTCGGGATCCCGGCCCAAAACAATCTAATCCCGAAAAAACCTGGAGTAGAAATGATAAAATATCACAGGATCTCAGTTGTTTCAACTTTTTGATAATTTCACAGTGTTAATGCATTTTTTTATACGTATATTACAGAAAATTTCATAAAACATTTATATCAAATAATGAAGCGCAGTTTTCTAAAAGTAGGAAATATGCAAGGTTCTAGGTAGTATAAACTAAATAAGATCTATGTATGACAATAAAGGAAGATGTTTGTCTATAGCGAAAAATGTAACCGTCGTACGGGCATGAAATTTGGGGCTTCGGGACGCAGAACAATACGTCTCGGCGAGATTTTTTTAAAAATTCCAATTAGTTTTTTTGTTATTTTAATTCAAAGAAGATTACCGTTAACGATTGATTTGTACCATATCTTTATACAGCACGGTAGCCGATGACGCCATCTGGTGTTACCTTCTAAAACGTAAATTGTCGTTCATTAAATAACCTTTACATTAATGGATTTGCCGATTTTTGATTCAATTTAAAATTCTGATGAATTAATTTGTGCAATACGGTATATATATATATATATATATATATATATATATATATATATATATATATATATATATATATATATATATATATATATATATAAGCTTTAAAAGATGATAGGAATCTCACTCAAAAGGCGCGATATAACACTTCCAAGAAGATCAAGATATATAACCCGAAATGGAAATATATAATTATATATAATATATAAATATGATATATAATTATATATAATATATATATAATTCATTATTTATTATAATATATTAATATGATATATAATTATATATAATATATATATATAATTATATATTTATTATAATATATAATTATATATATAATTATATATAATATACCTGCTGCAGCAGATGCAATGTTTCTGTCGGCGATATCCCCAAATGCTGGCAGAATTTGATATTCGCGGTTTGTTCTTCAAACGCCATTTCCGCTTTCGACGAACGCGAACGACTACAGTTCACTGACACGCATTGTCTGGAAAAACACCTGCTTCTTCCTTTTCACATCTCGCGTCACATGTGCCTCTACACCACGGTAAAATAGTTCCCCTCTCCTTCAATCAGGGTTGGAGATATCAGCAGTCTCCGAACTTTTTGATCCTACCTTGTATATGCATCATGATCATTGTCGGAATGAAACACATATGTATATTTTTCAGATTTCGTGTTCCTAAGTATTTAAAAATTTCTATTTTTTTAAGTTTGATTAAGTTGCCCATTTTTGTAAGTTTTAGTGACGCCAAGAGAAAATTAATTTTAAAGTTTGTCTCCCGGGAAGTACGGAGTCGTGGCACCTACCCATCTTCTAACCGTGGTCAGAACTGATTGGGTTTTGGGTGAGAAAAGTTCCAATATCAAAACGGAGTGATCATATTGGTCACGTGGAAATATACTAACAAAAATATATTTAAATGATAAGTTTGTAACGAGGATTTGGAATATAAAAATAAATTGGAGTATAAAAATAAATAATTTGGAGTATAAAAATAATTTGGAGTATAAAAATAAATTGTACAAATTTAATGCCGGGAGGGGTTTTTGCTCAACGTATAGTGCAACAAGAGGGAGGAGTGAAATTATGTTCCGTTATTCATCTGTGAAACTTGGCATTAAAGTTGTACGATTTTTGTTCAAAAGAGGCATTTCGGAAATTGATTTGTGCTATTTCCATCCTCATTTTTTTTATTAATAGAAAATGTACCCGGCGTTGCCCGGACTTAAGTGGCAAACCTCTAATAAATACTACACCGGAACTCACAACGAATTACTGAAAACCAAATAACGTTTAAACAATACTTAAACAAATATTAAATAAAATTATGTTGCATGGGTGTACACGGGTGCGCTCACGGCTACGCCACGACCGCTCATTTAATCCAAGGTAACGCGGGGTACATTTTCTAATATTGAAATAAAATTGATATTGATATTTTTGCGAAACGTATCCTCTGGAATCGTGGGTGTATACGCAGGATAGAAGAACGTGTCCAAATTTCTGGATAACTAATGTTTATTCACAAGCACAAAGTAAACAGGAACAACATACAATCAAACAGCACTTAAATGCTCCGCTAATTTCACAGAACAAGCGGTATTGTTCTCAAAATGTTGACGAAAGTAATTTCACAAAACAGCAGCTATTATTCTCAAAGCATTGACTAAAATCGCAGTCCAATGTAGCTCGTGTCACGTCCATTCGTGAACTCCCTTGCAACGGAGGGGCGAGTCTTTTTTATAGTCTCTCCATAGAAACTTCTCGAAATCTCTATATCTCAAAGAATAATCGTTCTATCGAGAAGTCTCTGGAAAATTTCGAAAGTCGCCAAATTGGCGATAAATCGCCGAATCTGGAAACCCTTCTTCTAACTGGGAAATCCTGGAAACCCTGAGCTCACGTAATCCTCACTTCGTGTTGACGTCATGCATTGCATTTTCTTCGCCTGGCTTTCGAAACAGACGAAAGATGAGGCGCCAAATGGAACATTGCACGTTCGCAACAATATGAAATTGGAAATCCGTCTGTGGGTATGTGTGTGTGTTTGCCTCATCATCATGGGAGAATGGATAACCCAATTTAATGAAATTTCGTGGATAGCCTTTGAATACCCCACTTAAAATTTGGCTTATGTTTCGAGTTTCTAAGACCAGGGGTTGTCGAGATATAATTAAAAAACGCCCAATTAAACCTTCTTTTGACATAGCATCGCAGACAACATTTTTCTTCAAATTTATTTTAAGAAATTGTATCGTATCGCTTAAGCAACGGAAATGTGTTTTTACGGCAGACGATTCTTTTTTATTAAATTTTTTCAGATATATATATATATATATATATATATATATATATATATATATATATATATATATATATTTAATCGAAATTACGTTTTTGACTGGTTTATATTAATTATAGCTTTTGGGTTTAAAGATCACCGAGATTATTGATATTTTTTTTTCAGTTTGTTTCGTCATCTGTTTTATTTTGGCAAAGATTTTTCAAACTCATATGGGTTTGAAAAATGGGTCATAGTATGGATATAGCTTCTAATGTACGAGAATATAAGTAGTGCTGATATATCTTTCAGTTCAGTTTTAGCGCTTTTATGTTGGCATATATTGATTCAATTTCATATTTCTTGTAAATTTGTTTACAAACGAGACCAGGATGTTTTCTTCTTCAGATCTGCTTGAAGATAATTTTGTAAACAGAGAACAAACAGAACAGAGATTCTTATACTTCTTTTGAGAAGCATTAATTTAAATATTTTAATATAATGTTTGGAATAATAACGTCATTTAGAATACCATAGGAATTTGCACATGATTGTGAATTTTAAGTTTCTTTATATTGCATATTCCATTCTAGGAACGGGTATACTACTAGTAAGAGATAAATATAATTAGTTTCTTATATACTAGCGTGTATAATTTCCCGTCCTAGGATGTGGGGGCCATGTTTGTCACCATCTGTTGAATGAAGTCAAATTCTGTATAAATTAAGGCTTCTGCACAAAAACGAAATCAATCTGGCGATGTTTATTAAATTTGGCGTGAGTTGTGGGTAATATGCACAAACGTAATTTTTTTTATAATAATATTTTTAAAACTTCTCAATAGACTGAAACTAAATTTTGTACGAATGCACCTTGTTATATGCAAATAAAAGCAATATCGAGATTTTATTTTTAAATGCTGCCAACGTGGAATATTGTGCGCATGCATACAGTGTGCATTGTGCGCATGCATAACAACGGTGTATTGTGAGCATGCATATTTTGTACTATGAAATTTCGTAAACTGGCCTAACTCCAAATCAACTCAACCCAGTGATATCAAATTTTACATAGGTGGGCTTCAGCATGAATTTAAAAACATATGTGATCACTTTTATAAAGTTTTTCCCGTGTCGCACACTGTGATGCGTAGAATGCTTAAGGGAATTTTGAATTGTATTGAAATAATTCCAAAACTACTCGACTAAATGATACTAAATTTGGTAAATATAGTCTTGTGTCGGTAGTATTTTTTCATAGAAGTGAAAAAAAAATAATTAAGAGGGGAAAACTGAGCACGTAGTAACGGGTTTTTGCTGTACATCAAAAGTCCCACATTGCAGTCGCATGATGCTAGTATGTCTTACAAACACATTTTTACAAACACAATTACTTACAAACACATTTATTAATGTATAATACTTTTATTACTTTCCTTATATACATAGTATAATGTATAAAGGAAGTATTGTGACTGGGGCGAAAATTTGAATTCGAGTTTTCAACGGGAGAGCACGTTTCAAGCATCCCTGAACACGAATCGAACGTCTTTGAGGTGATGTCTGTGTGTGTGTGTGTGTGCGCGCGCGCGCGTGCGTGTGTGTGTACGTGTGCGCTTACGAGCGTGTGTGAGTCTATGGAGACGATATCTCACGAACGAATGGAGAGATTCGTACGAAATTTGGTACAAAAATTACAATCTGCAAAAATAGGAACCTTATGCAATCCATGTTCAGAACACCCCTAAATTTTCGAATGAAATTTTGAAAAAATCGTCAAAATATCAAACCTTCAATAGAGTTATGTAAATAATCATTTCTTATGTAATTTCTCATTATAAAACGATTGACATAAAAATTAAACCGCTAATATGAACCGTTCTCGAGATATTATACGTTTTTCAAACAAATTTATCAAAAAAATCACATAAAATAAAATAATTAACTATTGCAAAATATGTTCACTTTTCATATGTAATATTATGCGATAAATTTGTTAATATCATTTTCGTGGATCTAGCTCGTTCCCTTCATGAGAAAAGATGCTTTGAGTAATACTTTTGTATTTGAACGCCAATAGTCATTTATCTGCTATAAGAATAACTTATTTCTCGTCCATAACGCTTGGCGAAATATTATTGACAAATTTGTAAAAATATCGCAAACTTACTTTCTAAAATGTCGCTAAATTGATGAAAATGTCGCCAAATTGGTAAAAATGACGCTAAATCAATGAAAATGACGACTAATTGATGAAAATTCAATATTTTGGAAATAATATTAGACTCGACTAAGATTTTCTCAGTCTATCCATCCATCTCTTCGTCCATAACTCTATGCGAAAATTTTGACAGAATGTCGCCAACTCGGCGACATTTTTAAATAATGCGAAATTTAAAAAAAATGTTGTCAAATTGATAAAAATAGCGCCAAATGGGAGGTAATGATTTACAAATTTTGAATTCTGTCGTATGGCGAGCATATAAGAAATACCCTTCTCTCCGTTTATTTGTAACACTGGGCGATACATTTGGTTAACTTGGTGAATTATCCAACGGGATAGCGGTGTCTTGGCGATATTTCGCCCCAGATTGACGACAATATCGTCAAAGTTAATGAAAATGACTCCTAATTGATGAAATAATTATTTAAATATTTTGATATATAGACTATGTTGTTTATTAAGGATGCTGCCAATATTAATAATTGTTAATTTAGAGTTGCGTGAAATATAGGTTAATTGGATACTTTGAAATAATATTACATGTTGTCATCCGGAAAAGCGCCAAATGTACAATTCAGTGTTAAAATCACTGCACCTGTGGATCTTTTCATTTTTTTTTTCACTGTGAAAGAAGTAAATTGACTACATTTTATAAGGAAAGCCATGTGCTGCCACATCAGGTTTTTTATATATTATTTTCCTTATGTACATAGTATAATGTATAAGGAAATATTGTGACGGGGTCTAAAATTCGAATTCGAGTTTTCGACGGGAGAGCACGTTTCAAGCATCCGTGAACACGAATCGAACGTTTTTGAGGTGATGTCTGTGTGTATGTACGTATCTGTGTGTGGCCGATATCTTACGAACAAATGGAGCGATTCGAACGAACAACGGTACAAAACGGTTCAAAAATTACAATCCGTTAATACTGGAAGCCTATTGTTTTTAAATGCTGTCGAATGTTCAGAACACACCTAAATTTTTGAATAAAATTTTGAAAAAATCATCAAAAAATCAAAACTTTCAATAAAGTTACGGAAATAATCATTTCTTATGTAATTTTTCATTAGAAAACGATTGACATAAATTTTAGAACGCTAGCATGAACGTTCTCTAGATACTGCACATTTTTAAAATAAATTTATCAAAAATCACATAAAATTAATAAAAACTAATAACCATTACGAAATACGTTCACTTTTCAATTGTAATATTATGCGATAAATTTGTTAACATCATTCTCATGGATCTAGCTCGTTTCATTTACGAGAGAAGGTACTTTTGGTAATAATCTTGTATTTGGACGCCATTAGTCATTTATCTACTATAAGAATAACTTATTTCTCTGTCCATAACGCTTGGTGAAATACGCCAACTTGGCAACCTTTCTTTAAATTGCCAATTTAACGAAAATGTCGCCAAATTGATAAAAATGTCGCTAAGTTGATAAAAAATAACGCTAAATCAATGAAAATGACGAATTACTGATGAAAATTTATCATGAAAAGAACATAAGATTCGACTATGAGAATAACCCATTTCTCCATTCGTCCATAATGTTTGGCGAAAAATTTGGCAATATGTCGCCAACTTGGCAACGTTTTAAGTACTGCCAAATTAATGAAAAGTCGCCAAATTGATAAAAATGTCGCCAAATTGATAAAAATGTCGCCAAACTGATAAAAATGTCACCAAATTGATAAAAATGTCACCAAATTGATAAAAATGTCACCAAATTGATAAAAATGTCGCCAAATGAGAGTTAATGGTTCGCAAATTTTTAATTCCGTCATATGACTGGCATACCTTTTAGTATAAAATAAATGTTCTTCTCTCCGTTTGTAACATTTAGCGATACATTTGGCGATTGAGTACATGAATAATCTTTTGAAATATTGCCAACTTGGCGATATTTCACCCTAGATTGACGACACTATCGTCAAAATTGCAAATATTGCGCCAAGTTAATGAAAATGATGTCTAATTGATGAATTTGTTATTAGAATATTTTGATATATGGACTCTATTGCTCATTGAGGATGCTATCAATATTAGTAATTGTTAGAGTTGCGTGAAATATAAGTTAATTTGGTACCAAATAGTTTTACATGTTGTCATCCAGAAAAGAGCCAAATGTACAACTCAATGTTAAAAACACTGTGCCATGGATCTTATACATCAATTTTTCACTGTGAAAGAATTCAATTTATTGCATTATATAAGGAAAGTCATGTGCTATCCACATCAGATTTTTTTTATGTGTAATTTGTTCAATCTACCTCCGTTATACTTTCCTGTGTTCGTTTATTGTAATCATTTATTCTAATTTATAGTTATCCTGTGTTCACACACGGTCATTTATTGTAAAGTTACAAGCTCTCTTTCATATTTTTCCTTACCTAATTTAAGGCATATTGCTTCTGACAGTTCATATAGTTGTTGAATGTTTTTATGAGCATGGTCGGTGCACATCACAAACGCGAAGAAGTACCAAAAGATATTCCTATTTTTATAAAAATGTTCATTACATCAGAAAGTTCTTGTACTGAAAGTTTTTGATAAATTAATCTTAAGATGCTGTTATTGCCCCCCCCATATAATATTTATAGACAAATAGAAATGAAACGTAAGAGTATAAAATTTAACTTTCTTTATAAAGAAGGAAAATGAAATCTCAATCACGGGATTTAAGAATTTGCTAGTCCAGAAATCAAAAAACACCCAGATTACAATCCCTATATAAATTTGCCAAACGGTTGAACGGGAAAGTGATACTAGCATACTTCGCATGCTCGCAATTAAATTATCGTTCATTAGGGTCGGAAGAGGGCATTAGCATTCAAGAGTTAGCGTTCAATAGCAGAGTAAAGTGAAAACTGGACTTGACGGACTGATCTTCGAGCAAGAAAGGATTTTTCTACTTTGAGAGGTTTATTAAGAAAGTTTTCTGGCTTTCAATTCTTACTTCGGATATTTGCTCTCCACACCCAGACAGCGTTTGTTTGTTTGTTCGACCCAGACGGTCCAATCTACCCGAATGTGTAAGGTGTCTGTTTGGACGGCCGAGACAGTGCCACCCAATTTAGACCGGAACCCTGTATGCATAGGGACCTTACTTTCTTTCCCCTATTCCATAAGTCCTCCTATCGGAAGGATTTACGGACCCACATATTTAACGTGCCTGTACTCCGCATGAACACGGGGGCAGTTTGGGCAGAGCTAGGAATCGAACTCGGGTCGTTCGAGTGCAATTCCCGCGTGTTAACCAGGGCTCCCCCCACATCCAGTGAGCGTTTTTTTTTCGCGGCCCAGACCCGAGGGCTCACCAAAAATATGGCTGAGCATCTTAAATCTCGGGCCGGGAAAAAAGACGCTCCCCAACAAAAAGAAGAGCCAACCGCCAACCCAAGCCCACCGGACAAGGAAGGCCGCCGACTCCCCCAAGCGGCCGTCCACGACCCAAAAACGCCCAAGGATTTATTACCAATTAAAAGAAAGGTGTCTGGCCAGGACGGTTACAAAAGCCTACAAAAACCGCACAATCTGCGGAAAAATACACTTTCCCGTACACCTTTATACTTATATATTAAACAAAAATAAGCAGGCCAAAAGGCAACAACAAGGACTTTGACCAGTTGTTTCAACATAAATTAAACCAAAAATATCAACAAATACAAAATTCTATTAAATATAATATTACAATAAATCAAATATAATTAATATCCAATAATAATTCCAAAAAACAACCATGACCATTACTGCAGATTTAAATAATACAACCAACAATATTACAAATTTTTTCTTTAAAACATCCACGGGTCAAAAAAGCCACACCCATCCAGGACACCAGCACAAAAGATCCCAACAAAAGACTAAGACACCAAATTCAGCCAAAACAAAACCTATATAAATACCAATTCAATATCTGCCCCAATTAACCCAAATTAAACTATCCATATAAATCCAAGAAACATACAATATTTATTACACACATTCTCTAAGAATCACAATAACTGCCTATATAATAAAACCCCAGAACCAAATCATTCACCAAGCCTAAGTTAAACACAATATACAAAGATTACAATAAAACCTCACAAATCAATACAAACAGTCTCTACATATAATAATCCATTCTATATACAATATTTACTTCAAACCACCCAATTTCCAAACTAAACCTATGCAGAAACCAATTCTTAAAAACAAACAAATCTTCTTCTAATCCAAAAAACTCCAATATACCTTTATCCAATAAAACCATTATTAAACAACTCTAAATCACCCCAAAAACCTATAAACAAATTCTAAAATCTTAATTTTAATTCTACCAAAATTTACTTGTAAAATAATCATCTCTTAACCAAATAAAACCTTAATTACTATAATCCGTAAATTCCCTAGCAATCCTCAGACTACGCAAATAACGAGAACATTCCCTCGACCGAAAAGAATGTCCGGTGTCCAAATGCAAACCAAACTTATTATTGGCCTCCACACAATTAATACATTTAACAACACCAGAACACTCATCGGCTTTATGCATCCGGCTACATAGTCCACAGTTCTCGGAACCTGCGCAACGGGAACGAGAATGTCCCAATCTCCCACATTTAGTACAAAGAATCACATTATTAAACTCCCGTACAGGACAATACCCCATTTCAAAGTATAAACGTCCAAAAGAAAGAATCCTATCAAATAAAACAGGCAAGACCTCAATAACCCAATGTTTACCCCATTTACTAGATATACTAAAACATATTTTAAAATCAGAGCTTTCTTTAAATATATCATTATATTCCATCAACTTCTTCTGAACGGTTTCCCGATCCAAATCCAAATCAATCCCAAAAACAATAATTCTCGGCCTTCTTCGAACAAATTCAGTTACTACAAAATTACCATCAAATCCCGGGATACCAATAATCTGGTTCCTAAGAGCCTGAAAAGATTCAAGTCCCTCTACAACCAATAAAAGTCCACCCTTGGATGCACGTACATACCTTTCAATTCGCACCGGATTAACCACAGACATCAAACCCCTACGTACAAAATCATAGGTGTCTCTATAAGGCAATCCCTTATTAGAAACAACCAACAACCAACAAGGAACGAGTACCCTCACTAGACGCACGAAAAGCCAGATGAGTATCACCTTTCGCAATCCCAGTACTAGTCTCCCGAACTGTACTCTGAGCAATCTCAAGGGAATCCCTAAGCCTATCCGTAAGGGTCCGCAAAAATTCACAATGTGGAACCAATAACCGATTTACAACAGTAGTGGAAGATTCAAAATCTCCCACATCAGGTCCAGAGACATCCAAATTAACAGAAGAACTCAATACTGGAGGGCCCGTTCCCACAGACTTCATTTCCAAACACAGAGGGCTAGACCCCAATTCTCTCCTACAAGCAACGAGGGCACCCTCCGAAAACTTAAGGGTCCTAGATGTCAACAGCAAACATTTAACCAGAGGATGAACAAACTTTTTAACTAACATCTTTTGTAAGGACTTAGAAAACACCACATCCTTCCTAACAATTAAAAATTTACCCAGTCTAATAAGTATTCCCCTAGCGTTTACTCCCGGTTGCACCTCTCGATCCTCGGAATTAAATACAAAACCTAAATCATCATCAGTAATTTTCCCCAGAGTATACTGCAAGACACCTAAAAAATCAGTAATCTCCACTGGAGAAAACACAACCTCCTCATCCCCAAATTCCGATCCGCAAGAAGCAGAAGAAGGATGAACTTCAGCCCTAGTCTCAACCTCAGACGATTCTAACAAACATTTAGCAACCAGAGGGGACGATTCCATATCCATTTCCCCTTCTTGCTCTAAACGGGACACCCCCCTCTTTAAAAGTTCAATCCGTAAGTTAAGGTCGTCAATTTCCTTATTCCTATTAACCAAATCAACCCTAGTGAGCGTTTGAAGCGTTTACCTGTCACCGAATTATGTTAGAGTTCAAGCATTCGTTCAAAATTTGAACATAAGGGACGGCAACTGAAATCTGAAGCCGACGACGTGGTAGGATTGAATTTGTCGGTCCCCATACATGCTTTCAAATTATGACACATAACATTTTTTTTCTTTTGTTGCTATCACATGTATAGGCTATTTCAAAACGATAAGTGCATAATAAGAGACATGACAGAGTGCATAATAAGAAATACGACGGAGTGTACAATAAGAGAGATGACGAAGTGCATAATAAAAGAGATGACCGAGTGCATAATAAGAGAGATGACCGAGTGCATAATAAGAGAGATGACGGAGTGCATAATAAGAGAGATGATCGAGTGCATAATAAGAGAGATGACGGAGTGCATAATAAGAGAGATGACGGAGTGCACAATAAGAGAGATGACGGAGTGCACAATAAGAGAGATGACGGAGTGCACAATAAGAGAGATGACGGAGTGCATAATAAGAGAGATGACGGAGTGCATAATAAGAGAGATGACCGAGTGCACAATAAGAGATATGACGGAGTGCATAATAAGAGAGATGACCGAGTGCATAATAAGAGAGATGACGGAGTGCATAATAAGAGAGATGACCGAGTGCATAATAAGAGAGATGACCGAGTGCATAAGAAACCGGTCCGTGATCTGTAATGGCAGTGCTATCCACCCTCTTAGAAAAGAGGAAATTTTTTGTGATTAACGTGAAATTCAATTGTTTTATATCTCTTCTTATAAAAGATCATTTATTATTCTATGCTTCCGTCAATACCATTCAAATCTGCCCAATAATCCTCCTGAAAACATCCAGTTGCCATCCCATATGTACTTTTTTCCATTTTTCTAATTCCCCGTCCAGACAAACCAAATTCCACTCGCTTCTTTACCCCTCCCTGTTTGCGCATTTTCCGTTGCCACCGAAGACGAAATAGTGATAAAAAGCGTTTTCCTTTCTGCGCTGAGTGGCAAATGGCCGAAGAAATGGAATTCATATATTCCTGGTTCCGCTGCATATTCCACTTTCGGGAAAAAGCTCCGGAAAACTCTTTCTTTCAATATAGCATCCTCTGGCGAAAGATAACAATCAATAATTTAGAGTGTGCCGTCTTCCTTTGCTTTCCGTTGGAGTTCATCCATATGTGATGATACTTGCGTTTAGCTTTTAAGGGATAGGGCTGGATTACGAGGGAGATATGCTTTTGCTCGATCAACAAAATAAATAAAAACATACGGGCCTTTCTATACATATCTTAAATTTTCCTTTGCTTCACAGTGTGGATACTTCTTTCTTTCGACCCAGGCCGCTCGACTTACCCGAAGATGTTAGGTATCTGTTTAGATGGCAGGGACAGTACAACCTAATTTAGACCAGAACCCAGTGAGTGTGACATCTACAGGGGCTGTACTCTTCTTCCCCTGCGAACCCAGACCTTCCAGCTCACTCGAGAGTATGTGAGATGGACGATCTGGGTTTTCAGGGGAAGAGGGGTACGGTCCCTGTAGATGTATCCTCCTTCCCCTGCCACCAACCCTTCGGAAGGATTTTCGGACCCACAGATTGAACGTGCTCATACTCCGCGTAAACACGGGGATAGTTTAGGTAGAGCTGGGAATCGAACTCAAGTCCTCAGAGTGCAATTTTCGCTCCTTAATCATTGGGTTGTCTGGCCCCAGGACGGATACATCTTTCCTTCTTTCGACCCAGATCGTCCGACCTACTCGAATGTGTAAGGTATCAGTTTGGACGGCCGGTACAGTGCCACCTAATTTAGACCAGCATCCCAGGTATAGTAGACAGTGATCTACCTGTTGACTATGGGGCTATCCTTTAAGTGGGACACAAACAAATTCAAAACTAAAATGAAATGAAACGTTCAATTCGGAACCGAAACTACAAATTTTGTGGGCTGAAGTGCATGAGTTGCTTATATTTTCACCAGGAAGAAAATTTAAAATAAAACTGGATATCCCGATAAGATTGTAGTTCTCAGCACATATTTTTACCAAAATTTGTGAATTTTATCTCTTTATATGGTAAATTAGCTTAAACCAACATTAAGAAGCGATACGTAAACATCGCCTATAGTGTTTACGTGCACATGAATGCATGCGATTGTTGCAAGACTGTACACATAGTACTTGGGGGCACAGAAAGCTCTGGGGAATCATTTTCTGTGTTCACTGTAGCTCTCTTTACTGTAAAAGTTTCATGAGGCCCCAGAAGTTGCTCTTGCCTACATCTCGCAAAGATTAAGGCGTTTGGTGCATTTGAGTAGAGTACATTGCTGTCGGGATGAAATCTGGGGTACAAGGGAATTTTTAAATATGTATGAATGTTCAAAACGATTCGACATTTCTTTAAACTGGACCATGGAGTTAGAAAGAAGGAGAAAAAAAAACTCCTATGGATGAAACTCTTGAAAATGCCACAATGTTTTGAGAATTATATCCAGGTGTCGCTAGTGTTAGTCAAGTAGCTGCTATGTCAGTTAACACAATAAAAAGCCGTAGTATTTAGTATGTGTATTTTTAAATTAAGAATTCCCTAATTATTAGTATAATTAACTAGTATTTTTTCATAGTTGTAGGATGTACAGAATATATGGAGATAAAAATGAATTGGAAGGTAAAATAATTTTAAATACGTTGGAATATTCTTTATTGTTTCAGTTCTATTCTGCTTTGCGTTAATAATTTAATTTAATACATAAAACGGGTCGTTTACATAAATATTTTAGGCCTTTCGCCATAGAAATGCATCCAATACAGGACTACTTATCACAGCGCCACCTGAATGATTGCCTCAAACGATATTGGCGTTTTCTTAATATGAAGTCTTAACTCGTTACTTTTACCTCCATGCTATAGAGGTACCAGTGGAATTAGCCACTATGTACTAGAACCGACCAAAGCGTCGAATCAACTCAAAACATAACAATGTTTATATATTTGGGAACTTTTAAAAAATGATAACATGAGTATTATTAACATTTAATCTGATGCTATGTTATATACAACCCCCCATCCCCCAACGAATATTACTCTAGTTACTTTTTGCTTTTGATCACTGATTATCTGTCATACTTATATCTACATGAATTCATTTTTTACGGTTATGATTAGTGTATTTTTGCTTTCCTTGCAATTCGTAATGTATGTAAAATGATTATATGCATTTATGTTTAAGTAAAAATAAATACATAATCATAGATGGAGTGAGAATAAATACATAGAGGGAGTTTGATGAAGTTATACATTTCAAGCATTACTCAATGCGAATCAACTGTTTATTCATTGATGTCTGTGCATCTGAGCACAATATTTCAAAAACAATTTGAGCCATTCAAACAAGTTTGAAACGATTATATTTTAATCGATATTTGAGGCCTATTGATTTTCAGATGTCGTACCCATGGAAGATACTCGAGATTTATCATAATATTTCCTCAATAACGGAAAAAAGAAAACCGATGTTTAAAATGTTAAATAAAGTCGTTACGTATATAATTTGTTTAGTTAAAATCGAATGACGTGCTTTATAGGACGCTAACACGCGCCGTTCTCAAGATATGGATCATATTTTTTTTTAAATCTAAAATTTAAAAGAAAAATCATAAAAAATCTAATCGCGAGGAAATCTTTCTTGCTTCATAACTAAGGTGACTGCAGTCTTTTTATCTGAAAGAAGGAGCCTATTTTATGCCTTCAAAATAGTTTGTTACCTATCGCCAATTATTTACTGTACTAACGATGCTTTATTTTTCAGTTTGGTCTAATATTTGTTAACATATAGACGTACTCAGGATCTCGATACGGATCGGATATGTTTTCCAATATATACTTATAGAGAACTAATGTAAGTTTTCCTCAAATAGTGAAGGGGAGTGGGGAAAGAGGGGGTATGGCCCTCAACATCTCTAGCTTAAACTTATATGTGTTAATATTTTGCTACAATATCGAAACGTGTAAATTTAAAGGGGAAATGATCTGTTGAATACATTAGATATTTATTATTATTAACTGCACTTTCATAACGCAACAATTTTTCAAAGTTAATGATTAATTCAATAGTTAGCCCTTCTAGGAACAGATTTATGACCACATTATCTCGAAATATATTTAAAAAGAAAATATACTATTTAATGAATTTATTAATAATTTATATAAGTCTTAAAACTTCAATTTTTAATTTTTCCAAAAAAAAAAAAAAGAAAAAAATTTCAACTATGCACAAAGCATTAATTATGAAACACTTTCCAATTGAAATGAAATTTTATCTAAATATCTCTAAAATGTTTTTCATTCAGCGTTGATATTTTTTAAATTATCACAGTACTGTAATTTATTATGCTTGGAAATTTAAATCTTCACTGAAAGACAATTCTAGTTACATAAATTGAAATATAAATTGTCTGCCTCTCAATGCAAAATCAATGAATATTTCATTCATATCTCTTATATCCAGAGCTAAATAATTTTGCGTGAAAAAAATTTAGCAACTCTTATACAACTTACCTTACTATTGCTGCATTTGTTTACATTCTGCATGCGTTAAAATTAGGCTTCGTTGTACAAATAATCAAAGTTTAGTAATCATTTAAAATAAAAAATATTGCAATTGCGTAGGCACAGAATTTAGATACACAGATAATATGTAAAAATAAAGCGGTTTTAGGACGGATGTAGTACTCAATATAAATTTAAACAGATTCTTAAAAATAACGATTTTTACACAGTGGAAAAAAAAAATGGATGCCATATTTTATTTCGTAATGAGTCACGTGATCTCTTCATATATTATGGGTGTCATTATTATTTAAATTTTTATTTTATAAACTACTCAACGTATTTTCCTGAAATTTCTTTTATACATTTTATGTGATAAGTTGAATATTTTCCAAAATTTTCGAAGCAATTTGTGAATTTCAACTTCGCTTAAAAAATGTTTGAACAATTGGATCCTATAGGGTTCAATGTATTTAATTTTTTCTACCCGGGTTAGATTCGAAACTAATTAGGTGATATCACTCATTTTCATTCCCATATGTCTCACAGACCGTCTCAACACCATACTAAAATTTCGTTTTGATAAAGTCATTTTTACGGCAGTTATCGTGCGAACGGACAGACAGACAGGAGCGTATTAATGAAATCAACAATTCAATCAATAAAATCACCAATTTCTGTATGAATAAAATCAACATTTTTATAGTAATTGTTAGTTTTGTGAGCATAGTTGTTAGCTCCAGTGGTACCATCTAATAAATTTTCTTAGAGTTACAAAGTGGGACATAGATGCCCCAACCATGAACGTGATCAGAAATCTTTATCGAAGGGCTATTTAAAATGATCGGGAATGTCACGTTCCGTTCTTCCCGAAAGAGTTAAATGATTTTTTGTACAACATTTGGCGTTCATATTACATGTATTACATTACACTATTTACAATATTAAATCTTTCAATGACTGACCACGTGACATAACAAGATTAAACGCAGTCTGTGGTAAATTTATAACTTATTTTATGAAAGGTTTTTTTTTGTTCAAAAATAAAATCATGAAAACCGGTCCGTTAGATTCCCAGAATACTCTGGATACAAATGGATTAAATAATCATAATGCAAATTTAAATGCGTTTTCAAATTAGGCAAAAATATTAGGTTAATTTGCAGGTCGTGACATTTTGTTTACAAATAAAATCCTGAAAATTTGTGCAATAGATTCCCATACCACTCTGGGTACAAATGGATCAAATAATCATAATGCAAATTTAAAAGCGTTTTTAAATTAGGCAAAACTATTAGGCTAATCTGCAGGTCGTGACATTTTGTTTAAAAATAATATCCTGAAAATTTGTTCACTAGATTCCCATACCACTCTGGGTACAAATGGATTAAATAATCATAATGCAAATTTAAATGCGTTTTTAAATTAGGCAAAATTATTAGGCTAATCTGCAGGTCGTGACATTTTGTTTAAAAATAAAATCATGGAAATTTTTCTAATCGGAAAAAACGCTTTAGATGGCATATACACTTAATGTTCAGAATTTAAATGCGCTGTCGAGTTAGTCAAAATACAGGACAAATCTGCAAATCAAGGCCGTTTGTTTAAAAAATATTTATAAAAATCGGCCGAGTGAGTTCTGAAGACACTTCAGCGAATAGAAACGTCGTCAAAATCTCAGAACTTAAATAGAAAATACTGTAATCATCTATATATTTATGTATTTGTCTACTCTGAGATCCATTATTTTGCTACATACTGATATAATTCATTCTTTCCCCTGCTATTAGAGATAGAATAGAATAGATGTTCGATGCCGATAGAACTTTCTTCCCTTTATAGCTCCCGTAAAGGGTCATTGATATTTTTCGGATAAGGAGGCTGCTCCTTCAAATAAACATCGTTCCCAATGACCGCTGGACGGGATTTGAGATTTCGGTTTGGGCCGGATACCGTTTCTTCGACCGATCCCTTTGCTACAGTGACCGAGTTTCCGGTCTCGCAATGGGGGCCGTCTACAAATAAATATTCCCAGAGACCCGGTCTCGTATCAGCAATATGAAATTTCTTGCCGAGAAGACCTATTTCTCTGTTTTCTGAATCTTAATCAAGGCATATTTAATAGCAAGATTAATATGTGTAATTGGGCAACTAGACGTAATCCCTAGTAGCAATCCAATATTTGCTACCAATATTGGAAATATTGGACCAATATGAAGAAGTGGACATTTTGACGGAATCGGCCCAATATTGGCTTAAAATATTGGGACAATGTTGGGACAATATTACGCCAATATTGGCGTTTCATTGAAACTATTCTACCCAATATTGGAGGCCGATGTAACTCCAATAATTGCCCAATATTAGGATTACATTGGAAATATTTCCAATGCAATGCCAAGATATGCAATACTGGTCCGATTTTAGACCAATATTAAATGCTACTATTAAATGCTTAAATGCTACTATGAGACTTAGGGGTTCATTTAGGAAGGGGAGGGGTTGGGTCAATCAATATATTCAAATTGAAGGTATGAGCGCAAGGACAATATAAGTCAAAAATACAAAGTTGTCAGGGTAGAGAAAAAAATATGAATAGAAATTTCTTGAGTTATACTTAATTACAATTGGCAATGATATCTATATAAATAAAATTGAAAATCTGTCTGTCTGTCTGTTTGTCCCGTCATCACGAGAGAACGGCTGAACCGAATTTGATAAAATTTTGCGGGTAGCCTGAAAATAGTCCTACTTAAAATTTAGGCTACGTTTGGAATTTCTACAATCAGTGGTTCTCGAGATATTAGTAAAAAATAAAACTTTCGTTTGTCTCATCATCACGGTAGAACGGCTGAACCGAATTTGATGAAATTTTGTGGATAGCCTTAAAATAGCCCCTCATAAATTTAGTCTAAGTTTTGAGTATCTAACACCAGGGGTTGTCGAGATATTAATGAAAACGAAACTTTGAAAAGCTTGAAAATCGTTTGAAAGTGAATTAAAACTGTATCTCTGAGTTTGACGGGAGATTTTTTGCGCTAATTAGTCACTTTCTGAAAACATGAATTGTTTGAAACATGATTTAAATGATCTCCATGGTTTATTTATCACAAGCTGTTACTGAACAATGAAAATTATAAAGAAATCAAAATGGTTATTTAATTTCGCAGTTTATGAGGAAGATTCTATCTTATATCATGTTGCTCAGAAACGCAATTAAATTAAACCCGTCTGCTAATTTTAATTATTTTTTCTTCGATTTGAATAATAAATAAATAGATATAAAAATATATTTTAGAAAAGAACGATTTGATTTTTCTTATAGCATTTTTGACTGAATAATATCAATTACGGCTTTCAGGTTTAAAAGTTATTATTGATATTTTCAGGGATTATTGATTCAGGAATTATTGATATTTTCAAGTTATTATGCAATTGTTTTATTATGACAAAAATTGTTTAAACTCATATATTGTACGCGGTACGAGTAATCTTCTACAAATACACGGGTATGTCTTCTAATCGACAAGAAGACAAGTAGTACAGGTATATTGGTATGTTTTGATATATATTGGCATATATTGGAATCAATTATACGACCTTCTGGTATAAAGAGTACGGGGATTACTGATATTTTCAATTTATTACGTCATCTTTTTTATTTTGGCAAAGATTTTTGAGACTCATATTGTAATACACGTAATCTTCTACTAACACACTGGCATATTTTTTAATCTGCGACAATATAAATAGTACAGGATTGCATATATTGATTCAATTCCTTTTTTTTTTGTAAATTTGCTGACAAAAGGGGCCAGGATGTTTTATTCTTCAGATCTGCCCGTGAAGATAATTTTTCATAGTGAGAACAGATATTCTTATAAACTTCTCTTTAGGAGCAATAAATTTAATATTTTAACAGAATTTGCACATGATTGTGAATTATTAGTTTCTTTATATTATATACTCCGTACGAAGAACGAGTATGCTGCTAGTCAGAAATAAATGCAAGTTACTTAATGTTTGTAGGCAAAAATAAAAAAAAATGTTTATTTTAGTTCCAAGAAGAGCAAAGTAACCTTTTTAATGACTACCTCTGATTATGTGGAAGATTAGGATTCTTCGGTAGGGTAGCAATCCCTGCAAATATACTCGTAGTTTCGGTTCGGCGGAAATTTGGAGCAAATCATTTTGTGATTTCATAACTGTTTTGGAAGGAGATTTTTGTTTTTTGTACTTGGCGGGGAGGTTTTTTTACTAGTTATGCATAAATGTTGTTAACTTTTAAAGCTTCAAAATTGTGGAAAATTCAATTGGTTAAATTTGTTTAAAATGTTTTTTTATAGCATGCTTGTTTCGTGGATTGCAATTTTTTATTGTCCGGTTGTGGCTCGTGGGCCAGGTTGCAACTGGATAGCTCTGCATGCGCCGACATGTATTACGTATATGCATTTTATATACTACTTAAAAGTAGTTACGAAATAGCGAAGTATTGCTGCGAATTAAAAATGTGGAAATTTTAATCAACTCTTTATACACAATTTCCATGGCAAAACGAGTAACACATTTCTCGATATCTGGCGGAAGTTGCCAGGAAAAGATAGTTGTTTATTTGCTCTATCCATTTCCATCTGCTGTTGCCTTATTCTGCATAGGTTTCTGGATATACATGTCAGATGGCGATTTTATGAAATAATTCATAATATAAAATATCTTTAAAATATTATATATATATATGGACAATATGCATTTTTTGCAATATCATACTCTGTCGGCTATAAAACACATTATTTGTTTTTAGTTTTAACTAAAGGCTGTCTTCGAAAAATTTGCAGATGACCTGGCGGATTTCAATTTTCACTTCATTTTTTTATAAATGAAATGAAATGAAATGAAAGTTTAGACTTGATATGACAGAATTAGTGCCAATATGAAATCCACACTAAATAGGTCTTTCAATTTCACAGTGTCTGTCCTGTGTTGGTCACCTTTACCACCTGCGGAAATAGTGATTTAGAATGAAACCATCCGCTTAAAAATTGATTCATTCTCATTTTTTTTTTATATTTTGCCATATACATTATTGATGTTACATTTCTCGTTTATTCAAGATTATATCTTATCGATATCTTCTAAATCAGTAGCGTCGCTGAAAAAGAATTGGGGGAGGAGATGGGGATAACCAAATGTTTTATTTCCAAGCTATCCAAATAACATTTCTCTTAACTTCGATGGTTTCCTGTGGGAGGGGTTAATGCCTAACTTTAGCGAAGGTAATATTATATATATTTTTTCTATAATTGAACATAATGTGCCAGGAGTTTTAAATTGTAAAATTACGCAGAGGAGGCAGAGCCGCCGCACGCCTTGTCTGAGTTCCAAGGCAAAATAAAGTAATAGGTTTCCTTTACAATTTTTAAGCTAGATCTGAAGTGTATATGCACAGAATACATTAATAAACAAGAGATAAGTACAAGCGGGTTTTAAGCTTCCCTTCCCCAAAAGAAACGTTAAATTGACGTTACACACACGTGTAGACAGACAGCCGTTCTGTACCGGGTAAATATCTCTGCTTCCTTTGAAAGTTCTTATTCAGGAAGATGCGGATTTGACTTTCTCTACGCCGAACTCTAAAAAATTCTTAAAATTCGTCAATTAACGCCGATTAATAGTATTTTAAGAGAGTGAAGGATCTTGCAGGTTCACGATTGCCAAATTTCATAATCGTACGATCGGTTGTTATAACGCTATGTTGGAATGCAAAAATGAATTTTGTTTATTTTGACAGAAAAAAGTATGATGTTTTCAATTTGTCAAAAAAAAAAAGAAAAAAAAAGCGGTACTGATGCCGATCGAATGTTATTGAAAAAGCGTTCTATAAACTTTACAACGATGGTACAAATGAAACTCTGCAATAATTCTTCTGATCGGAAACATATTGATGTGATAATTGCGTTGCGCAAATTTCCTCTTCCAATTTAACTGGACAATAACAACAGCAAAAAAAAAATAAATAAATAAAAATAAACTAATGAAAAATCGATCTGACGTGCTCCTGGATTTTATGAAAGTAACTATGCGCCTAATTTCGTAGCCGTGGGTCAATCTGAATTTTCACTATATAGTATAATGTGAGTAGACGTTTTATGAGTATTTTTAAACAGAGTTTGACACATTTTTTAGAAGTTACTTAGAAGTTATCACTAGTTTTAGAAGTTATCACTAGTCGCTCTCGAGATATTACATATTTTTCTCTTCCTAATGGGAGTGCAATATTTCTGAAATGAATAAGGCTATTTCAATGAAATTGAGTATGTTCATTTTAATCGATAATTACGATAATGCTATGGATATTTGGAGAGATCGAGTCGTAATTATATGGCTTTTTTTACGGTCTATGGTCTATGGATGAAATCGGAGCCTTACGAAAAATGTTGACTTTGGATGCTTATATCTCCGAATTGTATAGATAAAGATATAAACAATATATATTTATCAGAGATGCGATGCCATTTATAAGTATACAAAATAATTCCAATATTTTAATATTTGAATACTTTTTTTTTTTTTTTTTTAAGTTTGTCCGAGGGAATTTTTTCTTCACTTTTCACTCGAAATATCTTCTAAGTCATGAAAAAGAAATGGAAACAGTAAACGATAAAAATGTTCAGTAGGAATTCCAGTTTTTAGATCAATATTTTTTTTTTTACAAAGCTTTTATAGTATTTGAGCAATCGTCTTGTCAAGTTGAAGAAAATTAAAAATTTTCCGTTTTTAAAGTTTGTACAGCTTATATCTTGAAAATTAGAAGTACTAACTATAGTACAAGCTACATTAAGCGAGTCATTTGTAATACTTTGAAAGTCCTGCAAAGATATACAATTGAATTGAGGGATTGGATTGTTAGTTTTTAAATAGAGTGGTTATAATTTCGATATTTTAATTATTTGGATTGAGCGATCGGATATGGTAATAATTTCAATGTTTTAATATTTTAAACTATTTGAAAAGGTGGTTATAATTATATATTTTAATTTAGACATCATAAAATAAGAAAATGTGAAGTTATTGGACTTTATGCATATGAAATTCAACTTGCATTAGATCCTGTAAAGTCTATACTAAGTTCGGTTACGATGGCTTGATATTTGAACGTAACAAAGAAAGATTATTTTGTTTTTATTGTGGATCTTACTTTATCAACTTACTTTTTCATTACCTTACCATTTTCTGTTGTAAAGGCATCAAATGAGGCTGAAAATGCCGAATAAATTTATTGGAATTTAATGGAGTTTTATTTTGCAAGAAATTATTTATTCAAAGCTATTCAGACTCCATGGGACGGGAGACACCGGCAATTATTTTTACTATCTCATACTATGTAATATAACATAGAGAAAGTGTTGTTTTCACGAACATTTTCGAATTCCAGATTTTGATGTCAATATATGTTTGAAGACCTCCTGAACACATTTTGACTATATTTAGAGTGATGTCTGTCTGTATGTCTGTGGTCGCTTTCTTGTGTATACGCTAGCAGCCACAAATATTAATGGATTTTCGTGAAACTTTATATCCGGCTTTGTTATAAAAAAAAATCTAGAACTAGATAGAATTTTTTAAAAATTTGATGGCAGCACAGGGCAAAATTCGACATAAACATGCATACAAAGGTTTATGACTCAATGATCATGGAGCTTAATAGTTTCAACCATTGTTGTGAAAAAGAGCCGCGATACAAATGTTGTTTGTTCGTGACGTCATTAGCCCCCCCCCCCTTGGGAGGGGAGTTACCTCCCGGGGGTTACAGTGTCAAGCATGGTATCAATCGAAACATTTTTTCAAGTCCTTTATAGTGAAGGGTGGCACGCTATAGTTGTAATCATTTGAATCCACGATACCTATTTTTCTAATTTTTATTTTTCAAATTTTAAAAGAAAAACGAATATTGGTATGGGAAAATCAAGTTGGGCCACACTCCAGCTGTTTTCAAATCGAAATTCATTAGTTTGCAGAACATAAATTCCCAATTAGGGTTCCTGGGAACACTGGAGTTCCACAAGAATTTGCAAAAGCTTGCGAAATAAAGTACAACTTGTCCTTTTTGTTTTAATTCAGTAAAAAAAATAAGTAAAAAATAAAAAAAATAGTTATTAAGGTTGTTTAAGCAATCTATTAATACAACAATATAGTATTTTGAACAAGTATAGTCTCTTGCTCATTAGAAGTTTTGTTGAAGGTGGGGGGATTTTTGTAACTGCAAGGAATTCAGTTTGCAGTATAATGAACGCTACCGGGGCTCTCGCTTACTCCTCTTTACTGTGTTTGTTTCTTGGCTTTCCATAATTAGAATGTGTGTTACTGTATTAAAGCTTGTATGATTTTCAATCGTGAATGCATTAAAAAATAGTAATATGCAACTTGTTTTTACGTTAACAGCTTTTTAAAAAGCAATTAAACTAACGCAAAATCATTGCAAAAATTAACTGCTCAACTTGATTTTCTCATGACAGAATTCATTTTTTTTTTTCGAACTTTACAAGGAAAATTTTGAAAAACCGGTATTGTGGGTACAAATGATTACAACTATAACGTGTTACCATTCACTTTAAATGGCTTAAAAAACTATTTCAATTGATACCATACTTGATAATTTCCCACCCGGGGGGGAGTAACTTATCCCCAAGGGGGGCTAATGACGTCACGAACAAAACAAATTGTATCTAGACTGTTTTTCACAACAATGATTGAAAGTATTAAGTCTCGTGATCTTGAGCCATAAATAAATCCTTTTATGCATGATAATGTCAAATTTTGTCCTGTCCTGCTATGTTAAAAAAAAAATATAAAATTTCGAAGTTTTCGCTCGAATTTAAGAAAAATCCCATCTATTTATAGATTTTTTGAAAACAAAGCTGGATATAAAGTTTCATGAAAATCCATTAATATTTGTGGCTACTATTGTGTACATAAGAAATCGACCACAAATATCAGACAGACAGATAGACGGACATCAGTCCAAAAATAGCCAAAACGTGTTCAGGAAGTCTTAAAACATATATTGGCATTAAAAGCTCGAATTCTAAAATTTTCGTGAAAACAGTACTTTTTCTATAGTTACTATATTACATAGTATGAAAAAGTAATAAATACACAATGTTAGTTTGTAACCGATAAGCTGGATGTGAAGTGAAAATGTTTGTCTGTTTGCCATATATGTTTATTAACAGTCATTATAATAAGTAGAAATGGCACTTCTGTAATATTTTATTCAAATGTATGAGTTTATTATTTATGAATCCTAATGCTTTTCACTTCAATTTGATATTGAGGTGAGTCAATGAATGTGAATCAATTTGATATTGAGGTGAGTCAATGAATGTGAGTCAATTTGATATCGAGGTGAGTCAATGAATGTGAGTCAATTTGATATTGAGGTGAGTCAATGAATGTGAGACAATTTGATATCGAGGTGAGTCAATGAATGTGAGTCAATTTGATATTGAGGTGAGTCAATGAATGTGAGTCAATTTGATATCGAGGTGAGTCAATGAATGTGAGTCAATTTGATATTGAGGTGAGTCAATGAATGTGAGACAATTTGATATTGAGGTGAGTCAATGAATGTGAGTCAATTTGATATTGAGGTGAGTCAATGAATGTGAGACAATTTGATATTGAGGTGAGTCAATGAATGTGAGTCAATTTGATATTGAGGTGAGTCAATGAATGTGAGTCAATTTGATATTGAGGTGAGTCAATGAATGTGAGTCAATGAATGTGAGTCAATTTGATATTGAGGTGAGTCAATGAATGTGAGTCAATGAATGTGAGTCAATTTGATATTGAGGTGAGTCAATGAATGTGAGTCAATTTGATATTGAGGTGAGTCAATGAATGTGAGTCAATTTGAGATTGAGGTGTCCCGAGGTAGATGTTTCGCAAGATTTTGCGAAATACTTGAAGGGTTTCTCAAAATAAAAAAAGAAGTTGGGAATTACTGTTGTAAAGAATGTGAAACTTCATATCTCTCAGTTTTTTAATTATTTTCGAGTAATCTACGAATAATGTTCTTCTGGTTAGGGAAAAAAAAAACCTGTCCAGAGCATTTTTAAAAACTTTTTGTAGACACTACAGCGTTATAGTGTCCCTATAGATAATTTGCATTATATTGGTTAGTTACTTCGCAAGCAATCTTCAAAACAAAAATCAATGTTTTATCCCCCACCCTCCCTCCTCATCGGATATGAAACTTCTACCATAAAACACAGCAGCTATCAAATCAATAAAATAAACTGTTTAACCGCTTTTCAGGCTTTAACCATTACCCATTTGAATACACAAACAACGAATATTTCACACCATTTAGATTTTCGAACGGAAGACGGCGCAACACACGACCACCCCTTTTCCTCGTGCCGTAATGAAGAAATTAGTATGGGCGAGCGAGCCACTCCGGAATGGGCCCGGACTCTCGTGATAACGGCCCTGTCCGGTACGTGGTCCGCATCCGGAGGGCCGGATTCCCGGATCTCCCCCTACTTTTGCGAATGCTCGTTTCCTCCAGATTTGATGCGCGCGCGAAATGGCTTACCGCAGCTTTGGGAATGTTCGGCCGGCTGTGGCCCGGAATACTGCATTGGACGACTCAACAAGTTTTAGGTTTGTTTCAAGGCCGGAATTTGAGCCGTTATGGCACCTATTTTGAGAGTTTGGTAAGAAAAAAAATAAAAAGAGAAGGGTAGAAGTTACAATCTAGTTTTCATTAAATAACAATCTGATGTGTCCAACACTTAACGCATTTATTAGCACATTTCTTTATTGTGGAAGAAAAGAAAAAATCTGATGTGGGCAACACATGACTTTCCTTATATAATGCAATAAATTTACTACTTTTACAGTTAAAAAAATATTATTCTTATAGTAGATACTTATATTCACTCCAAGATATTGAATTTTCTTCAATTAGTCGTCATTTCATTGATTTAGCGTCATTTTTATCAATTTAGCGAGATTTTTGTTAATTTGGCGACAATTAAAAATGTCGCTAAGTTGGCGACATTCCGCCAAATTCGTCGCCAAGCGTTATGAACGGAGAAATAAGTTATTCTTACAGCAGATAAATGACTATTGGCGTTCAAATACAAAAGTATTACTCAAAGAATCTGTTTTCATGAATGGAACGAGCTAGATCCACGAGAATGATGTCACTAAACTTATCGCATGGTATTACATATGAAAAGTGAACATGTTTCTCAATTGGAAATATATATATTTTTTATTTTATATAACTTTTTGATAATATTTTTGAAAAATGTGCAATATATCGAGAACGGTTCATGTTAGCGTTCCAAAATTTATGTCAATCGTTTTCTACTGAAAAATTACATAAGAAATGTCTATTTGCGTAACTTTATTAGCGGTTTTGATTTTTTGACGATTTCTTCAAAATTTCACTCGAAAATTTAGGGGGGGGGGGTTCTGAGCATTCGAATTCGTATAAAAACAATAGGCTTCCAGTGTTTACGGATTATGATTTTTGTACCAAATTTCGTTCGAATCGGTCCATTCGTTCGTCATTTATCGTCTCCACAGACTCACTGACACACACACATACACACACATACTTTTACACACACACACTTCAAAAATCACTTTTGATTCGTAGTCAGGGATGCTTGAAACGTGCTCTCCCGTCGAAAAATCGAATTCGAATTAAATTAATATTTAATTACTTTCCTTATATACATAATGTATAAGGAAAGTATTGTGACGGAGTCGAAAATTCGAATGTTGCTAAATTAACGAAAAACTCGCCAAATGGATAAAAATGAAGCTAAATCAATGATAATGACTACCCATTGACGAAAATTCGATATCTTGGAAAGAATATAAATATCTACTATAAAAATAATCTATTTTTTTTTACTGTAATATTAGTAAATTCATTGCATTATATAAGGAAAGTCATGTGCTGCCCACATCAGATTTTTTGTCTGGTATTCGTGAAAGCACTTGTAATCATACAATCAGCAAATCAAATTTTCTAAAGAAGTGTAGCAAGTCTTAAAGCGTGTAGTCAGTCATATTATGAATGTTGTGTGCTCACTTTGGTGTGATGACGAATTTGATTTAGTATTTGTAAAAAAAATTGTAAAAACATTGTGTTACGGAGAGAACAATGCTTTCACAGATAAAGTACAGCGTTGACTGATTATATTGCTTATGGTTATATAAATGAGCGACTGTTTGAGATAGATCAGTGCCAAAGATTGAAGTCTTTGAAGGATGGTGCATTTGATGTGGTGCTCTAAGAATTTTAGAAACGAATTTTAAAACGACAAAAGAAGGATTTACAGCAGCAATTTCTGCAGCACAAAATTTAAGCCATGGTGTGGAACAATTGAAATTTTATAAAGATGAAACGATGAAAATCTCTCAAAAAGAAGAACTAATTCTAGCTCAAAGTTTTC
This sequence comes from Amaurobius ferox, assembly GCA_951213105.1. Taxonomy (NCBI): domain Eukaryota; kingdom Metazoa; phylum Arthropoda; class Arachnida; order Araneae; family Amaurobiidae; genus Amaurobius; species Amaurobius ferox. Next base: position 45,036,944 of record OX578139.1, on the reverse strand, counting down.
TAAGTGGTAAATTCAGGGAAATGATGACTACTTTAAAATGTTATAATCTAACAAATTATGCTTTTCCACTACTTACAATGTAGTTGCAACTCGTAGAAAGTATATTCACAGCACTGAATGGTACGAGAATCTCATAACATGCATTTTATCAGCGTTGACATGAATAGACAGACTACAATGTCAATGTATGATAAGGGGAAGACAGTTAAATTTAGTTTTGAAAAGAAAAACATTGATACTGGTATGTTTTTAAATGTTTTATAATTGAATGTAAGCTCATTTCAATGCAAGATTTTTATATATTCAAAAGAATAAATTATAATTTACTTCTTATGATAATTGTGCTGAAGAAGCTTTAGACTAATGCTAATAAAAGTAGGTAGGAAATTAAATTTCAGCTTTAAATGACTCTTAGGTGAAGCGGGTAAGTACACTATTGAGCAATCGTTATAACTTAAAACACACTGGACCATTAGATATTTTACACTTTGTTTATCTAATAATGCTTTCTTTTTTCTTACCATCAATGTCTTTGGATACTAACAGAATCACTAAAATATTTGAATGGAATTTTTTACCAGTCAGTTCACTTATCGGAATGCACGAGAAAAATATGCTTTCACTCTGATATCGTATCGGGTTTGGTCAGTCTCCCTACAAATGCTAGAACTCCCCCCTCCCCCCCTCCCGTTCCTTTGTGCTGGTTACGGGCCAGAACTGATACCCTTTTAACATGGAATGATGTAAGAAATGTGAATTGAGTTGAAAAGTGATAGATAATGAGAATAGAAAATTTAGCAAGCAGCATTCACGTAGTTGAGAAGCTCAAGGCATTTTTTTTTAAAGGGCACAAAAAATTTAAAGTTTGACTTTAATCCCCAGGACAAAAAGGTGTAAAATCGAAAGAAAGGGCAATTTAGAAAATGCCAAAAATAAGTGTCGGCTGAGTTTGCTCGAAACGTTGGTGTGAGCAGAGCCCCTCCCCCCTCTGACACACACACACACAGACATATATAACTAGCAGCGATTACCCGGAGTTGCTTGGGATTTACGATGCAAAACTCTGATAAAAATTACACCGGAACATATAGGGCTGTGAATATACAGGTGCATATATGCTACCGGAACATATAGGTACGCCGGAGCAGCTATGACTTATATAATGCAATGATTTTTTTTCTTACATAACGCAATGAATTTACTTTTTTCACAGTGAAAGCACAATGTATAAGATCCACGGCCCTATATGTTCCGGTGTAGTTTTTATCAGCGTTTTGCATGTAAATCCTGAGCAATGACGGGTATTCGCTGCTAGATAATAATAGATGTCGGGTAATCGCTCATGATATAAGAAATAATCTTCCTTATAAAATACTGATAATTAAATAACCATTTTGATTTCTTAATATTTTTCGTTGTTGAGTAAGCCTGTGAAAAATAAACCATGCGGATAGAGTTTCCATTTAAATTCATATTTCAAACCTGCGATTTTCAAAAGTGACTAATACATTCAATAAACTCCCACAAAACTCAGAGATTTAATTAACTTAACAGAGATTTAATACGACGTTTTAAACCAACAATTTCCAATCTTTTTCGATGGGAATCATGGAGTTGGAGAGTAGAACTCCTAAGAAAAAGTTTCGTTTTCTATTAATATCTCGACAACCCCTGGTCTTATAAACTCGAAACTTGGACTAAATTTATGGGAGGTGGGGGGCTATTTCAAAGCTACCCATAAAATTTCATTAAATTTGGTGCAGCTGTTCTCCCGTGATGATTAGGCAATCGAAAGTTTCGTTTTTCATTAATATTGAGGACAACCCCTGGTGTTAGAAACTCGAAACATGGACTAAATTTTAAGTTGGACTATTTCAAGACTACCCACCAAATTTCATCAAATTCGATTCAGCCCTTCTCCCGTGATGTTGGATCATATGTACATACATACATACTTTTCTTCTTTATATATATAGATTCTAATTGAAGACCTATAGACTCCTTATTTTTAAAGAGGAGAAAGGCAAGAAAATCTTCAATATTGCTATTAATAAAAACCTGAGAGCGCTTTATGGACTTAAGCCCCCTAGAATCATAGTCGTCACCGAGAATAGAGAAAACAACAAAGCAACATTCTCCTGTATATAGTTGCGAAATAGCTGTCTATGGGAATTATAAAATGCTTAAAGGAAGCAAACAGTTACAAAGTTCTTACTGGACTTACTGAGTGCAATTAAGTGTAATGTATTTAATCCAGAAGACATTTTCAATAAATTACGCTTAAGCAACGGGAGTACTGCAGTGAATCGGCTGAATGCAGGAATTATAGAATGCAATCGAGCAGAATATGCTGCCACGAAGCGGCGAGAATTTGTCAAGAACTTGTCAATAATTAATAAATGTGGTCTGTAAATACGTAGTATGCATTATGAAATTTTATATTTAAGTTGATCAGTTGATCATAAAAACACGAACTACAGTATACGACAAAAATTTGCTGCATCAAAGAGGTAGATTTTTAACAAATTATATAATGCAGACGATAAAATGAAATGCTCTTATCAATTGGCTAGTTACATGAAGTATTTTTGGAGATTCCCTGAATCATCTAAGCATCGAATTGCCACGCGAGTGTTCACTACTCATTTTCTTGAGCAGAGCGGGATCAAAATGTCTAGTCTTTTATAAACGTGTATCATTCTCATACAATATGTATCACACTGTTTCACGAGATTTAAATCTATGACCTAACTTTGTAACCCTGTAGTGTGAGCAACTGCCTATTACCTTTGAATCATCTGCCGCCCGAATACGAATCATTCCCGCTCTCAATCGATCATGATTCGATCCTCCTTCAAGAATCAATGGACCGTTTGCCTAATTGGAAAGGACGTGGGAATTTCGAATCGCCTTTTCTCAAGCTTCCATCCGACTTCTGCCCCACCCGAATTTATTCGTTTCGAAAGGTAAGAGGGTGACAGAAATGGATCTGTTCAAAGTTTTTCTCTCGTTCTTCTGTCCATCCGTCACCCTCTGGCCAAGAAGCGTGCCTCTTCTTTTCCATCCAGTTGATTTTTAAATGATTCGAATCCATCATTCTTTTTGATGATTCTGACACTTGGGGCAACACGGTCTGCATACTCAGTGAGGTAGAGTATGTGTGTCTTTGTCGGGAAGATAGAGCCTTTTCGAACGGATTGCGCCAAGCGAAATTAGGAAAATATTTTTGACTACTTGGAATGTTTTGATATATTCAAATTCTAAGCACTGTGTGAATAGCTTGGAATAAAAATATTTTTGTACAGGGTGCCCATAAATAAATGACGGCAGGAACACATGATTATATTTCAAAATTTATTAATTTAGAGATTTACTATTTTTTGAAATAGGTTAAGGACACGTATCCTATATATAATTACCAATTTTTGTTTTATCTCTTTTGATTTTAACTACAGATGATAATCTTTTCGGAAAAACTTCTGTAGTAGCACACACTATGTGATTCAGAATTTCGTTCTACAGCTTCAGAAGACATTTCCTGAGTTTTTCTGTTAATATGAGTTGTAGATTTGCTAACTTACGTTTTGCTTTGTGCAGTGGTGCCGTGTCTTGATGGAAAGTAAGTGAATCTTTCTGGAAGAGCTTTTAAGCTTGTTTAATCATGTCAGCTTTCAAATCATTTTTAAATAACATTTTGATTAATTTTGATTCCTTTTGATGAAGAGAAAGGCAATTGCCTCTTTATGTAATGGTGTGGAAGAGGTATTAGTTAAAGAGGTTTTTGGAACCATTGGCTTATTTTTAACACTTTACAACATAGTTGAAAAGTGTTTACGACTTTGTTCATTCTGTCTGTCTGTCTGTTCGCATGATAACTGCCGTAAAAATGACTTTATCAGAATGAAATTTTAGTATGTTGTTGAGACGGTCTGTGAGACCTATGGGAATATAAATGAATAATATCACCCAATTAGTTTTGGATTGAACCCGGGTTGAAAAGAAGGAAATACATTGAACCCTATGGGACAAAATTTTTCAAACATTTTTTAAGCGAATTTAAAATTCACAAATTGCTTCGAAAGTTTTAGGAAATATACAAATTATCCCATTAAAAATATAAAATAAATTTCACCAGAATATATTCGATAGTTTTTAAAGAAAAATTAAAATAATAATTACACACATGTTATACGAAGAGATCACGTGACTCACTTCAAAATAAAATATGGCATCCATCTTGTGTCAAAATCGTGATTTTCAAAGTTCCTTTTAATTTATATTTAGTGTTGTATCCGTCCTAAAACCGCTTTAATTTTGCTTAATTTATGTGCTTCTATATTCTGAAACAAAGCAATTACAATATATTTGAGTTCAAATGATCATCAAATTTTGAGTATTTCTTCAACGAAGCCTAGTTTTCACTTATGAAGAATGTAAACACATCAAGCTGTAAGATGAGTTGTATAAGAATTGCTGAATTTCTTTAAAACAAAATTATTTAGCTCTGGAGTCTGCAATATAGCTGATATGAATGAAACATTCATTGATTTTACATGGAAAAGCAGATGATTTCATAGCAGTCTTTTACGATGAAGTTTTAAGCATGTCCTTTTATCTCCATGGTTTTAAGTTTTTAAGTAAAAAATAAATTATTGTAGTATTGTAATGAATGAAAGGAATGGAATAAAAGTGTATGACTGCAATATTTACTGCTTTTGCTTAGAGAACCAGGCGATTTATGTTTCAATGACGTCATTTCAATAAAGTTCAATTTTTTCGATGAAGTTTTAGGTTTTCAAATATAATAAATTATTGTAGTATTGTGATAATTTTAAAAATATTACCGCTGAATATATCGCCTTTTAGAGATGTGTAAATAAAATTGCATTGCAGTTGGAAAGTGTTTCATAATCAATGCTTTATACGTGATTGATCTTTCTTGTTTATTTTTTATTTTTGTTGAAGGAATATTCTTAATCGATTTTTTGCAAATCCTGTCATTTTGATTGTTATGAGAAGCTTTTAGAGAAAATAGTTATTTAACTGAAAAAACTATATCATTAGCAGCATATTTCTTCAGTTTGTAGTAGAAGAGAAAGTAAACTCAAATGAAATTTGCCGTCACTTATTGCAGGGCACTCCGTACAAAGAATGTTACCAAAATATGCGAACAATTGTGAAGAAGAATCATTTTCTACCAGGATTGATTTTGCAACGGAAATAAATTTTGCATAAATGTTAAGTAAAAAAAAAAAAGAAAATAGTAAATGAATATTTCACTATTGTGTATGCAATAGTGGTTTTAATTCCAAACGAAATTCGAGCACGAAAACTTCGGCTGGCCATTTGATGCTGTATTCATCAAAAACTACTAGGAATAAATTCTTTTCTATATATGTAGCATTGATAGGCGTTAAAATCCTCTCAGAAATAATTTTGATGATTTTCACTGGCAATATGTTCCCAAACCCAGATGTGAAAATAAAATGTTTATATCATCCGCACTTTTCATAATACCAGTTAGTACCTCAGTTGAATTTATATAGCCGTGTTTCAATTCTTTTCGTAATATCATGTTTATAATGTTGTTAAACAACTGCTTGTGTAGTGTGTGTGTGTTTTAAGGAAAATTTCGTACTGCACAAGTGGGCACTATTAGCATCAGGCTGTTTCTTACTTTGAAAATTTCAAAGTTTAAAATATGTCTATTTTAGTAATTTTATAAAACACTAGCAGCATACCCGTTCTTCGTACGGAGTATATAATATAAAGAAACTTGAAATTCATAATCATGCCCAAATTCTTATAGTATACTAAATGACATGTTTAATCAAAATATTCTGTTAAAATATTTAATATAATGCTCCTAAAAAGAAGTTTAAGAATATCTGTTCTCGCTATATAAAATTATCTTCATGGACATATCTGAAGAATAAAACATCTTGGACCCCTTATGTAAGCAAATATAAAAAAAAAAATATGGAATTGAATCAATATATGCAAAATAAAAGCGTTAAAATTGTATGGGACCCGTACTAATTATATACGCGAATATTAGAAAATATAACCTGTATTAGTAGATTACATGTATAAATTGAAAATACCAATAAACCCATAATCTTTAAATCTGAAGACAGTCATTTATTCCAATATATGTCAAAATTAAAGTGCTAAAATTATATGGGAAGATATACACGTACTACTTATAATGTGCGATTATTAGTAGAAGATTTCCCGTTTTGCAATATGAGTCACAAATGTTTTTTGGTAAAATACAACAGACGACGTAATAAATTGAATATATAATTAATCCCCTTAATCTTCATACCAGAAGACTGTACTTGATTCCAATATATATGCCAATATATGTCAAAATATATGCCAATATACCTGTACTACTTATATTCTCGTAGGTTAGAAGATATACCCGTGCATTCCTAGAAGATTACTCGTACAACGTACAATATGCGTGTGTCAGCAATTTTTGCCGCAATAAAACAATGGCGTAATAACTTAAAAATATCAATAATCCCTGAATCAATAATTCCGGAAAATATCAATAATAATAATGTTTAATCCTGAAGAGTATAATTGATATTATCCAGTCCAAAATGAAATGGCAATGAAATTTATTTTATATACATATCTTCATTATTCAAATCGGAAAGGATTTAATAAAAATCGTCTGCCGCATAAACACATTGGATTTAAATCCGTTGCTAAGCGACATGATATCATTTGCTTCAAATAAATTGGTAGAAAAAATATCGTCTAAATAGTTATATTTCTATGGAACATTTGGCGACAGTTTCGTCAAATTAGCGACATTTTAAAAAATCGCCAAATTTATCGCCAAGTGGGACTGTAGAACTGACAGTTCCACTTTGCGACAAATTGACGAAATATCATCACAATACTATCCCCTAACAAAAAACAATTAATATCATTTATGTAGCGCAATTTTATCAATTTCAAGATATTTTTATAGATTTGAAAACATTTTTATCAATTTGGTGACATTTTAAAAATTCGCTAAATGTATTACTAAGTAGGATGGTTGGTCTGACAGATAAATGCTAACCAAACATCATTTCAGTACTCTCTTCTAACAAAACAAAAAAAAATTTCATTGATATGTAGAAGACCCAAGCCACACGACCAACCCGAAGGTTTATGGCAGCTGTTTGTGTGTCGTTTATATCAATTTGGCGACATTTCCGTCAATTTGGCAAAGTTTAAGAAAAGTTGTCAAATTAGAGATATACCTCCAAATTCGTAGCTTTGAATTTGCAGATCTGAATGAAACTTTCTTATCCCGTTTCAATATACTAAATGAAAACACTACAATTGTATTAGAAGATATACCCGCTCTACTCTTTTTCTGTTTCAACAATCGGCTATATGAATTTATTGGCTAAACACAATATATGAGTTTAGTAGCTAAATACGATATAAGCTTGAAAACTCTTTGCCAAAATAAATGAAATTGATGTACGCAGTCAGCAATTAATATAATTAAAAGAAAAATCAAACCGTCCATTCATAAGATATACTTTTATATCCATTTATCCATTTATTTATTATTTAAATCGAAAAAAAATAATAAAAACATTAACAAACACATTTAATTTAATTGCGATGCCGAGCAACATGATATATCCTCCTAAAATGTTAAAATTTATTAACCACTAACAGCACACCCGTTATTCGTACGGAGTGTATAATTTAAAGAAACTTAAAGTTCGCAATCATGTGCAAATTCTGTTAAAATATTAAATTTATTGCTCCTAAAGAGAAGTTTAAGAATATATGTTCTCACTATGCAAAATTATCTTCACGATCAGATCTGAAGAATAAAACATCCTGCCCCCTTTTGTAAGCAAATTTACAGAAGAAAAAATAGGAATTGAATGAATATATGCAACCCCGTACTAATTATATTGTCGCAGATCAGAAAATATGCCAATGTGTTAGTAGAAGATTACCCGTATTACAATATGCGTCTCAAAAATATTTGCCAAAATAAAAGAGATGACGTAATAAATTGAAAACATCAATAATATCCGTACTCTTTATACCAGAAGGTCGTAATTGATTCCAATATATGCCAATATATATCAAAACATATGTCAATATACCTGTACTACTTATATTCTCGTAGATTAAAAGATATACAAGTGTATTTGTAGAAGATTCGTACAACATACAATATATGAGTTTAAACAATTTTTGTCATAATAAAATAATTGCATAATAACTTGAAAATATCAATAATCCTTGAATCAATAATCCCCGAAAATATAAATAATAATAATTTTTAAACCTGAAGACCGTAATTGATATTATCCAGTCAAAAATGCTATAAGAAAAATCAAATCGTTCTTTTCTAAAATATTTTTTTATATCCATTTATTTATTATTCAAATCGAAAAAATAATTATTAAAATTAACAGACAGATTTAATTTAATTGCGTTTCTGAGTAACATGATATAAGATAGAATCTTATAACATGTTAAATATGTCATGTCTTATAACATAAACTGCGAAATTAAATAACGATTTTGATTTCTCTATACTTCTCATTGTTCCGTAAAAGCTTGTTTTAAATAAACCATGAACCATGGAGATAGATTTCCCCTTTAAATCATGTTTCAAACAATTCATGTTTTCAGAAAGTGACTAATTAACGCAAAAAATCTCCCATCAAACTCAGAGATTAAATTTTAATTCACTTTTAAACGATTTTCAAGCTTTTCGTTTGGATAAACCACGGAGTTAGGGAGTAGAACTCCTAGGAAAAAGTTCCGTTTTTCATTAATATCTCGACAACCCCAGGTCTTAGAAACTGGAAACTTGGACAAAGTTTATGGGGGGATATTTCAAGGCTATTCACCAAATTTCATTAAATTCGGTTCAGCCGTTTTTCCGTGATGATGAGACAAACGAAAATTTCGTTTTTTACTAATATCTCGAGAACCACTGGTCGTAGAAACTCAAAACACGGATATAATTTTAAGTGGGGCTATTTCTGGGCTACCCACAAAATTTCATCAAATTCGGTTCAGCCGTTCTCCCGTGATGGTGTGACAAACAGTCAGACAGACAGACAGACAGACAGACAGATTTTCATTTTTATTTATATAGATTTCTAAATTTTTCATCTCGCCGGAGGGTCCTCCCTTTTTAGATAACTAGATCGTAAAATATATGCTGTAATGCAGAATTGTCCAACTGGCGACCCTTGAACAAGGATAATATTTAGATAACATATTTAAAATCAACTAAATTACCAAAATGTATTAAAATATTAATGGAACTGGATGAAATACTTAATTGTACTGAAATGTGATGCATAAATTTTGCTGAAAAACTTCTTAAACAGCAAGAAACATATTTTGATCGAAAATTTTACTCTGCATTTCATAGAAGTTGTATAAAGCTTACAGCTGTTCATAGCATTGTATAAAGCTAAAAAAAAAATCAGAGTGAGATAAATGTTAAATATATGTTTGTTACTGCTTCATTTCTGGAGATGAATCATTAATTCATACAGGCAAAATGTATTGTGTACTTTTCATTAAATAAAAGTGCATAAATTACAAGAAAAGTCTTTGAACATGAACTCTTCCGTTTTAATAAAAAATTAACTGCAAATAGAATAAACGAATTCAACCATTATGAAAGAAAAAATATTTCTTTTAAATTCCAGCACCAACACTATAAAACATTTAATAAAAAGCCGTTTTGTGACACTGCACAGATTACACTTTCATACTGCACAAATTGTTGGCCATTGCCCGTTAAGAAAAGTGTAATTATGTTGATGGGTCGTAATTAGTTGTGACCCTGAGTTTTCTTCTGCTTTATCTGATGCATACATTAAAAGCCAGAATTGCCAGTTTTTTAGTGCCCTATTAATATAAAGTAAGTATGCCATGTGTCTATATAAAATAATTAAAAAACATATCATTTTTCAACGAAATGGTGCTTTTCAGACTGTATATTAAAATTGTTCTTTCAATGAATCGATTTTATTTTCCTGCAGCTACTGTAACGAAACATATAGTCAGATCTAAAACCTCTGTGTTGCCGAGTTCATTATCTTAAATTCTTCACTAAGGGGCTCTGCAAGAACTTTTATTGGGACGGGTGACTATAGACAGACCTAACATGCACTCTTATGGACTCTTACTTATAAAGTAATTGAGGGGCTTAAGGACTTTTCTAGGAGCCCTGTACAACTCTGAACAGGCCTTAAGTTTCAAGACAGTAAGTCGGCTTTAAAAACTTTGTAAAGCGCACAATAGTATGTTTATGCATAGAGGTGTTGTTTTGTGGCAATATAGAAAGTATTCCTTTTGGGTCAAACGCAAGACTTTATCAGTAAAATATAAATAACTATTGCTGACGTTCATGAGAACGGAATAAAAATACAGTTAAATGATAATCCTTCCTTCAAAATCACCCAAAATGTTATTTTTCACCCCAACTTTTGGGGGAAAACCTACCCGTCCTGCTACCGGTTTTCCTTAATTTTGTTGCTATCGTGGGTCGTACGTTTGCCACTTTATGGCCGAAACGGATCGTAAACATCTGCTTGATAAAGATGCCTGTCAGAAAGAGAAGAGTGTGCATGATTCGGTACGAAAAGAAAAGTTGTTTATGGCACCTGGAGACTTTATTGCATTTTTTGGCTCAACTTCAGACTGAATTCTTCGTAGAGCTTTGCCCTCGAGAGGTAAAGTAAACGCTCAGAAAACTGTTTTTGCAGTTTTGACCTGAAAATGTCTTATAATTCTACTGTGTGTGTGTTAAGAGACATGGAACGAATTTTAAATGTTTATTTGCAAAGGCGTACGATGTTATCTTATGCCTTTATGCAATATATGCACTGCTCGTGGGAAAATCGTCTGCTAATGAAGCAGCATAAAACAAAAATAAAACTGTATTAATGGATTTCGGGAAGAAATGGCTTTATTCGCCAAAGTAGGAAAAATTACACGAAATTTATGAAGGAACATCATATGGTGGTAAATGGTGTGTATACAATTGGGCATTTTGTTCTCTTTAACATATGTATTTCGTACAGTCATACAATTTTTTGGAAAAACAGGAAGTGACATATCTAGAACCGGAAATGGAAATCATTAGAGAACCCACCAACACCTTTTGGAATTTGATGTGAAATCCATCTCTAGAAATCTATCTTCTATATATAAAAATCTATCTATAGAACTCTAGCTATAGAAATCTATCTATCCTAAAAGAAATAGATGTTCCAAGGACATTTTAGGAACCGGAAGTGAAAATCTTTAGCGAACCCCTCTCCCCCTCATCATACTTCCTCAAGAATTTTATGCTGAATTCATATCATGCATTCCCTAAGCTATATCGATGGCCAATCTTAAGAAATAGATGCTTTAAGTAAAACAAAAATGTTAACTGGAAATAAAATAAAAATCGGAAATGGAAATTATTAGTGAACCTTCCTATCCTCCTCCGAAATTTGATGCTGAATCTATAACAATTTTCATCTAATTTCTATCTATAGTATATCCTGATAAATATATGTTTTAAGGAAAACTCTTTTAGTAAAAACTAGTATGGAACATTTTTTGCCACCAACAAAATAGTTAAACCACCAAGCATTGAAAATATATCTATATTTAATATGAACTGAAATGAGTGAGTGGGTGATGTATCGAAATTATCTAGTACTCCCACTACAACTAGAACATTGTTTTTGGTGTCAGTTTCGAGACCAAGGGACTAATTTAAAATTCCAAATATTCGAATAAGGGGTGACGGTGCAAAGAAATGATTTAAAAAAACAATTCAACCACTTAGCTATTGTCGTATCGACTTTTGGAACACCTTCTTAAGCTTTTCTATTTCCGAGCCATTTTGCCGAAATAATTTTTGTTTCACAATTTGATGCCATGAAGGCACTTCTTATTTGTCAACTAAAAACCTTTATCACAATTTGGTGTCGTTAGGTCCCCTGTAGTGTCAGCCTTAGGAAAGATCATTTTCTGAGAACAACAACAACAACAAAAAATTTTCTTTTCTTAATTTCGTGTTATAAAAATTTGAAATTTTTGTGGTGTGGAAAAGCAAATCCTTCTGATGGTGAGGAAAGCTATTTTTGGAGTGAATTGTGTTTTATATTAATGTCAATGTATATTTGAAATATATCAGGTGAAAAAATTTTTAAAGAGTGTTACTTTATGGTAAAATATGTCGCACAATATAACTGTATTTATTTACAAAAATTTAATGTGCCTTGGTTTCTAGAGTGTTTTGCTTTGAATATTTTTGAGTACAAACAAATTAGTATATCTTTGAGAATATATATAGGATGCTTGTATTAACGCACAGAATCTCGAATTGAATTTATATTTAGTGAGAACAATATTTTCAAGGTTATCTTGATATAAGTTGTTGATAGAACAAATATTTTCTTATGCTGAAATCTATATGTTTTTATGTAGTCAGGAATATTTTTTCAAAAAAAATTATACTTACAATAATTCAGCAGATTTATTTCAAATTTAAGTCAGTACCCAGTTTTTGCTGATGAGCTCTAATTAGAAAAAATGAATAATTTACTTATTGATTATTATAATTATATTATTGACAGTGCTTATTGTGTATTTACATATAGTACTAATTTACTGTTATTTATATTGTTCGGGTATAATGATAATTGATCACATTTATTGAAAGCAGGTATTTTTAGTACACATTATTGATTTTTGTGTCATATAGTCACAATATATACAAATTTTTATAGCTTGTGCCACAAAATTAAGTTAGAAGTGGCAGGAATTAAGTGGCAGGAAAAAAGTCCACGCGTGCCAGTAGGAGTACTGATTCTGCCTCACAAACTGTTAGTACCGTCCGTGTGCCTTCGGTGTCTCCACCTCGACTCTCCGCACAACCAGGAAGATCTGCTTCTGCACATTCTAGGGTCGTTAAGACAAATATTTTATCATCGCAATTCGTGAGCACTATTCCTGCATTTTCGGGTGGGCCCAATGGGTATTACAAGACTTTTTAGAAAAGTTTGATTTAATTGCAGATCATGCAGATTGGTCAATATCTGACAGAATTTTTGTGTTAAAATTAAAAATTAATGGTCAAGCTGAAAAATTAATTAAAGGAATTCCGAAACTTAAGAACAATACTTGTTTCACCGAAATTGTTAATGCCCTGAAGGAAAATTTCTAAAAGGAAGAAGATATTACAAATCGCGTTGCCAGTTTAGTCAATGTTAAGCAGAAATCTGGTTAACATTGATTAAAATGATGATTTTTCATTTAGTTACAGCACTGCCGAGGCACTTGATGTCTCTATTGTTAGTGCTGACCTATATCCAAAATGTCAATGGACTGTTTTGAATAACATAGGCAGCGATCATCTACCTATCTTGATAGAGTTAAAAAGTAAACAATCGATTCCTATCGTAAAACAGAGATTTTGGAATTTTCGTAAAGGGGACTGGCGGGTATTCACCGAGTTGACTGAGCAGTTCTTTTGTGATGTGAGTTTTGGTGATGATCTTGAGGCAGATTGGAAAGTCTTCAAAAACACTGTCATAAACATTGCTAAACATTCTGTTCCTAGAGGTAATTTAAAAAAACCTAACACCTTATACTCGCATAACACTCCTACCATTGCAGCTTTAATTGCAAAAAGGGATGAGCTGTTTAGGGTGCTTCAGAGTTCCAACAGTGAAGAACGGAATTGGAGGAACAGCAATATATATTAAAAGTAATATTCTCCACGAGGAAATAAACAACATAAATCTTCAAGGTATAGAAAATACTAGTATAAAAATTAAAATAAATAATGTAAACCCATTTATCCTAACTTCAATATACGTCAAAAACATGAGTGGTGTAAATGTAGCTGCGCAGCTGGAACTGCTTTTCTCGCGATATCCAAACACAATATTCGCGGGCGACTTCAATGCACACCACCGAGCGTGGGGCAGCAGGAGAGCCAACACACGCGGTACACAGATACATAGATTGCTAAACACAACAAACACTGACATCATTGCACCGTCGAGACCAACCTGCTTCTCAGGTGCCAATGGCTCATTCATAGACTTTGTCCTAACGAGAAACATAGAATACGCTCACACAATTGATACCCTGGATAAATTCGACTCGGATCATCTACCGGTATTGGTGACATTCGATTTGAACACTCCCCTTCCAGCCTCTCTGGGACAAGAGAGGGTGAACTGGAACGTATTCAAAAGAGCACTTTTCGAGCCGCACTTAGCAGTACCCAACATTATGAGCACGGCGGATATTGACTCTGCCACGCACACACTCACAACAGAAATCAGGAGAGCTATTGCATCTGCCACAACACATCGTGAGTCATCAAAAATGCCAACACTTTCCCACCATGTCAAACAGTTAGTTAAACAGAGAAATAGAATGCGTAAGACATGGCAGGCTAACAGAGACCCTACCCTTAAAAGGGAGCTTAATAGACTCACGTGTAAAGTCAGTGAAAAAAATTGTCGCAGAAAAGCAGCAACAGTATAAAGAATTAATCGAATCCCTTAGCCAGGAAGACGTATCGCTCTGGCAATTCGCTAAAAGACTCAGAAAACCTCAAATTAAACTCCCGCCACTAATAGATGGCGCTAATATCGCGTACTCAGACGAAGAAAAGGCAGAGGCGCTTGCTAGGCATTACGAAAAGCAATTTGAACCAAACCACGATCTAATGTGTCAGGACACCCTAAGAATGGTTAGGCAAACTCTAAACAATTTCAGGAACTCCCTGGTCATGGCTGAGATTAACCCAGCCACCCCGCAAGAGATAATAGAGATTATCAAAAACCGTAAAAGCCCAGGGCACGACAAAATCAGGAATATCGCGGTAAAAAACCTACCCTTAAATATAATATTTTACTTGACCATCTTAATAAATAAAATACTAGAACTAAATTATTTCCCCAAGGAATGGAAGGAAGCGATAATTATAGCGATCCATAAACCTGGTGAGGATGCCTCAATTCCAGCCAACTACAGACCAATCAGTTTGTTACCGACACTTAGTAAAATTACTGAGAAAATAATTCTTAAGAGACTGAACACGCACCTTAGTGAGAATGACATTATCATTCCGGAGCAGTTTGGATTTCGGCCAAAACACTCCACCACTCATCAATTGCTGAGAGTGGTAGAGTACATTTCTTCTGGTTTTAATAATAAGACACCCACAGCTGCGATTTTTCTTGACATCCAAAAAGCCTTTGATAAAGTGTGGCACTGTGGATTAGCTTACAAATTGATCACTCTAAAAGTCCCTGATGCACTTGTCAAACTTTTAATTTCATCTTAAATAATAAAAGGCAATGTCTGTGTGTGTGTGTGTGTGTCTGTCTGTCTGTCTGTCTGTCTTATACACTATACGTTTCGCGACCGCGCGTCGGAGAGCTACGAAATTTGGCAATCGGAGACCCGGGGGGGAGGGAAGGGGACACGTGAAAACCGATTTTTAAAATATTAATTATTTTTTTATTTATTTAATGTTTTATGCGATTTCGACCTTTTTTTGCCCTTTTTGCCCTTTTTTCTCCACGATCCAGACGTCGTAGAAAAAACAACTCACACCATCGGAAAGAGCAGACAATTGCGAGTAAAAATATATCAATTTCAAATCTGAATTTCGATTTCTAATATTTTTTAAAGATTTTAAAACAAAAGTCACTTTTTGCTCAAGAAAACGATTTTTGGTTTTTAAATTCTCGCATCGTGAAAAGTACTCATAATTTCGACTAATAATTTACATTTTCAGAAAGGTCAAACATCTGGCATTCTTACAAGTCCAATCTGGTCAGGAAATATTCCGTATTGTCCACAGGATCGGGATTTTAAAAGTTTCCGAATTTCAATTTCTTGGCGTTCCGCTCGGCGTGCCGCTTAATTTCTCCCCCGCTGAAGTGGGGAAGGTGGTGGGTGGGGACGTCAAGGTGGAGGTGACGTCACGGTTCTGTATATGCATAGCGATGGGTGGGACAATAAGAAACCGAATTAGTTTTTACTTTCCGTTTCCCGCGCTTCCGATTTTAAATGACATAAGAGCTTAACATATGCACTGTAGAAATTATTATATTTATATTTTAAATGATGGAACGATATGGATTTTTTAAATGGATATTTTAATTTTATGGATATTTTAAATGATGGAACGATGGATATTTTAATTTTATGGATATTTTAAATGATGGAACGATGGATATTTAAATTTTATGGATATTTTAAATGATGGAACAATGGAATGAGGATGATGGAATTAAGAGCTTAGAGAGCATATGGTCATTTTAAATTGTAAATTAGCGCGCGGGAAGTTAGCGGTAGGCCCGGGTACGATTCCCGCCACTGCCAAAACTGCCGAAGTGTTCACGCGGAATACGATCACGTTAAACATGTGGGCCCGTAAGTCCTTCCGAGAGGTTGGTGGTAGGGGAAGGAGGGTACAGTCCCTGTGGATGCCTCCTTCACAGGGTTCCCGTCTAAATTGGGTGAATATAAAGAAAGTTGCGGAGGGCGAGGCAGCCCAGTGGTTAGCGCTCAGGAATTGCACTCGGTAGGCCCGGGTTCGATTCCCGCCACTTCCAAAACTGCCGCCGTGTTCACGCGGAGTACGATCACGATAAACATGTGGGTCCGGAAGTCCTTCCGGTGAAGGTGGTGGGTGGGGCCGTCAAGGTGGAGGTGACGTCACGGTTCTGAATAGAGCTCCTTTGCTCTATATTTATATTTATATTTTATATGATGGGACGATCTGGATTTTTTAAATGTATATTTTAACTTTTGGATATTTTAAATGGATATTTTAATTTTATGGATATTTTAAATGATGGAACAATGAAACAATGGAATGAGGATGATGGAATTAAGCATATGGTCATTTTAAATTGCAAATTAGCGCGCGGGAAGTTAGCGGTAGGCCCGGGTTCGATTCCCGCCACTGCCAAAATTGCCGCCGTGTTTACGTGGAATACGATCACGTTAAATATGTGGGTCCGTAAGTCCTTCCGAGAGGTTGGTGGTAGGGGAAGGAGGATACGGCCCCTGTGGATGCCTCCCCCACTGGGTTCCCGTCTAAATTGGGTGAATATGTAGAAAGTTATGGAGATTGTCGCGGAGGGCGCGGCAGCCCAGTGATTAGCGCGCGGGAATTGCACTCAGTAGGCCCGGGTTCGATTCCCGCCACTGCCAAAACTTACGCCACGTTCACGCAGAGTACGATCACGTTAAACATGTGGGTTCGTGAGTCCTTCCGAGAGGTTGGTGGTAGGGGAAGGAGGGTACGGTCTAAATTGGGTGAATAAAAAGAAAGTTATGGAGATTGTCGCGGAGGGCGAAGTAGCCCAGTGGTTAGCGCGCGGGAATTGTACGCGGTAGGCCCGGGTTCGATTTCCGCCACTGACATGGAGTACGATCACGTTAAACATATGGGTCCGTATGTTTTTCCGAGAGGTTGGTGGTAGGGGAAGGAGGGTACGTTCCCTGTGGATGCCTCCCCCACTGGGTTCCGGTCTAAATTGGGTGGCACATCCTGGCCGTCCAACCAGTTACCTTACACCTTTCTGGTAGGTCACGCCAACGAGTTTGCCACAGTTGGAATTTGCCACGATCAGCATTTTCAAGGGTTGCGAACAGGCTGGTCGCCAAAGGCGGCTAGCGGAGGGTGAAGTACCCCAGTGGTTAGTGCGCGGGATTTAGCACTTGGTAGGCCCGGTATCGATTCCCAAAATTGCCGAATAAAAATAAAGTTATGGAGATTGTCGCGGATGGCACGGTAGCCCAGTGGTTAGCGCGCGGGAATTTCACTCGGTAGGCCCGGGTTCGATTCCCGCCATTGCCAAAACTGCAGCCGTGTTCACGCGGAGTACGATCACGTTAAACGTGTGGGACTGCAAGTCCTTCCGAGAGGTTTGTGGTAGGGGAAGGAGGGTACGGTCTCTTTGGATGCCTCCCCCATTGGGTTCCGGTCTAAATTGTGTGGCACTTCCTGGCCTTCCAAGCAGTTACCTTACACCTTTCTGGTAGGTCGCGCCAACGAGTTTGCCACGGTCAGAATTTTCAAGGGTAGCGAACAGGCTGGTCGCCAAAGGCGGCTAGTACCTAAATAACAGACACTTTCAAGTCAGAGTAAAAAATAACTTATCTACACCCAAGCTCATTAAAATAGTGTACCGCAAGGATCCATCCTGGGCCCGACACTCTCTAACATATATCTAAATGACATTCCCAGGACCCCAGACACGGAGCTGGCACTCTATGCAGACGACAGCGCGATACTTGCAAAACACCCTTACGTCTCAGTAATGCACAGACAGCTACAACAACACTTAGACATACTCCAAACATGGCTGGTAAAATGGCGAATAAAATTAAATCCCAATAAATGCCATTGGATTTATTTCTCAAGAAAACGTAAACCTCCGCCTCCTCTGTACATAAACAACCATGCCCTAAAAGCGGAAAAATCTACTAAATACCTAGGTGTAACGATAGACTCCCACCTAACTTGGAAACTGCAAGTAACGAACATTATCAAAAAAGCGTATATAACCATAGGAGCCTTATACCCAATGATAGGAAACGGAAATCTAAGTTATCTAAATAAACTCCTAATTTATAAATCGGTCATCTGCCCGGGAATGCTGTATGCAGCACCCGTATGGGGATATGCCTGTAAAACTACCATAGACTTATTAGAGACAAGACAAAACAAAACCCTAAGGATTATAAGGAAAGCCCCTAGATACTTAAGAAACTCGGTAATTAGGTTCAAAATAAAAACTGTTAGAGCCCAAATCAAAAAGCTAGCGCTTAAATTCTACAAAAATCTGCCATCTGTCCCAAATGAACTATTATTTAATCTGCATGACTATGATCATCGCAAGGCTAAATCTCGTAAGAGACCCCGCTCGGTACTTAACTTTGATATTCGGTACTAGGAACGTCCCACCTTAATCAGTTGATATTAAAGAAAACTCGCGATCTTTGGTTTTCTACAAAATGTTTAAAATCCTAAACTGCAAAAATGCTAGGTTACCCTCAGATCTCCATCAACTCCCCCAAACTGCTTAAACTCTTAATGTGTAACAAACTGCCACACTAGGAGCTAGGACAAATAATAAAAACAGTAAATCAAAAACCTCGAACCTCCAACTATGGACCAATGAAATAATGTCACAGTATGAAGATAAGAACCACACCTAGAGATTGGCGATTAAAGGCGCTTCGCGCCTGGTGCTCTGTTCTGGACGAAACTCTATAGAAGTGAAGAACGAACGATTGAGTTGAGCAAAACAAATGCTGAACTCAAGCGTGCATACGCTATCAACAAAAGAAACCTGGCGTGGAATGTGCAGTAATATTGACGCTAGAACACCCAGCTCAAAATTGTGGAGGCTTGGAGGGGCTCTTGACAAACAGCATCCTCAATTTGAAATGAATAATACTATTATCGGGCCTAATGGATTCATCCCGCACAGCGACAGAACTGCCGCAGATGTCCTGGGGTATCACTACATGCAAGTGAGCAAATTGACATTTAACAGAAATGATAAATCGACGGAAGGTTTTTAAGCTCTGCACTAAGTGTAGGACTAGTTAAGTTGGATGAGGTGTTTTCAAATCCTCTTTTGTTTTTAGACTTTTTAGAAGTTCATGAACTGATGGAATTGGTCTAAATTTTTTGGACCAATTAGGGATTAGGAACAACAACAACAACAACAGAAATCTGCTGAATCTGCTAGGCAATATGCGATCCGAATTGAGTCGGAATCTTACCTTGCATTTTCTGATGAGCTGTGTGGCAGTGGTAAAAATTCCTTAAGAACTGCTATTTTGAAAAATTATTTTCTCCGTGGATTACATTTAACTATTCGGAAGGCTGTACCGAGCCGTAATCCACAAACCTTTGAAGCTGCCAAGGAACTTGCTTTTCTGGAAGAGGAATTTCAAAATGATAATGCTGATGTTCTTACCGAAGATGCCACTATGGTAGTGACTCGGAAGAATCAAGATGAAGAAGTGGAGGCTCTGAAAAGTAAATTGGAAAAAGAGAAGAGCGAATTCGATTCTTTGAAGAAAAGACTTGAGGAAATAGAGGCAAGATGTAGAAAAATTGATGGTTTAAGAGGAGAAATAAAGATCAAAGAAGTTTAGAAGAAAGTTTTGATGAGCCCTCTACAAGTAATTACAGAAGAGAAGAAGATTTAGAAGAAAGTTTTGATGCAATAACTGCAAGGAAAAAATTCAAGTCTTCAACCCCTTATTGGAGTTCTGGAAATAGAAGTTTTACATATCAAAGAAGAGGAATTCCAGCTACCCCTAGAAGAGAAGAATGAAAGATGAATTTTCGAGGAAACTTTCACTTTGGTGTTACAAAACCCAGAGAGGATTTCAATCTTTTGGAAGACCTTTTAGGACTTCAACTAGACCTAAATTTAATTCTGGAAGAAATTTTTCGAGAAATTCAAGAAATTCTTATGATAATTACAACAGCCCTAAGAAGAATAATTTCAATCGAAGTGGCAGAATACAATTTAGGGATCAAAATTTTAAAAATCAAACATTTTTTCCAGTTGATAATAGAAGACCTTCCACGAGATGAACTCTATGGTGGATAGTGAATCTCCTAATCCAAATATTTTTCCAATTATTACTGCTTCTATAGCTGGTGTTTACATGAATCTGTTGATTGACACAGGTAGTTCTGTTAATATAATTTATTGAAAAACTCTTGTGAATATTAGTAGTCAATTTTATCAACGTTATCAAAAATATACTATTCTACGTGGTGTTAATGGGCAAGATATTATTGTAAATTGGAAAGTATTATTTTCCATTACTATTGGTAATGATGAAAGCAAACTGTTGCATTTGTTTCTGAAATACAAATTCCCACAGTAGTGCATGTAATATTGTGGATAAATTTTCTGTTTGTAATAATTCCAATGCACAATATTTTAATGACATTGATTTTAGAGAAGCAAATGATCAATTCTTTGAGAAATTTAGAGGTTATAAAAACATTTTGTACTCAAGTGCACAGAATTTCGCGCCGAATATTTATTCAGACTTTGACTTCTGAGATGTTTACAGATTTAATGAAAATGATTATGTGATATTGAGAAAGAGTATAGACAGACAAATAAGCTTTTAGTTCATTCTAATTATCCTAGAGGAAGAATTTTACAGAAAAATCCTGATTTTAGTGCAAGTATGAGAAATTCAGTAGAACCTAGCACTACTAGTGTCTGTTGTCAGAAAAATATTAGTAAACAACAGAAGGACAATTTTAATTTTGCTAGAGCTTCTCAGACATATACTTTAAAGCCTTTAGAAGAGGTGTTTATTAAATTAAAAATTGACTTTAATCTCTCAATTTTATTAGAGCCAAGAGATGCTACTGAATTTTCTGCTGAACAAGCTTTTGTGGTTTGTGGGAGAAATTTACATGTTCATTTGTAACAGAAAGACAGGTGGCGCTGTCGTAACGTCCCAGACAGATAAGAAGTGAGGCATCAGCAATTTGTAGACGGAATTGAAGCTATAGAAGCTGGATGTTAACCAGCATGCCACGTCCAACCGTTTTCTATGTAAATTGTGCCTGCCATCGGGAAATAAAGTTTATTCAGATGTATCTGTGTCTATGATTAATGGTGTAGATTCGTGTAACGGAACAGGTGAGACTCAATTAAATTCCACTGAACCAATCGAGAAGATTCGCCGACATGGTTAGAGCTGTGTACAAAGCTCCTGAGAAATACTTCATTTTTGATCGTGTGGCTAACCCTTCTGATAAATGTATAAACATTAATAAAGGCATGAAGCTTGGCACTTTGCAACCTGTTAGAGAGATGAATTCTGCTGTCATAAATGGAGTTGATGATGAAATTCCGATGGAGGATAATGACAAGTTTGAAGTTTGGGGCGGAGATTTTTACCTCAGTCATATGGGAGGTCAACAGAAGGAACAGTTTAAAAATGTGTTAAAAAATATAAATATTTTTGCCAAATTTGTCGGTGAAATTACTGAATGCGACACAATTCTACATCGAATTAATTTGGAGACTGACATTTCAGTAAGACAGAAACCATACCGTGTGCCACACCATTTACAGAAGGAGTTAAGCAAACAAGTGTCAGAACTTTTAGACGCCAAAATTATTCAACCGAGTGTTTCCCCATATAATACTCCTGTACTTTTCGTAAAGAAACCAGATGCTTCTTACCGTTTAGTGGCTGATTATCGAAAAATTAATTCTGTGCCAACTAGTGAAATATTTCCAATTCCTAACATAAATGAGCAACTTATCTGGTGCAATTTACTTTTCTACGCTTGATCTGATTTCGGGTATTTATCAATTATGTTTACATCCGGACGACTATGAAAAGACTACATTTTCCACTCCTGATGGACACTTAGAGTGGTGTAGAATCCCCTTTGGGCTGAAAAATGCTCCTGCATCATTTCAAAGGTTGGTGTCTTTAGGCTTGTCCTTGAATTTCTGAAATTTACATTGATGATATTATTGTATCTTGTTCATTTAAAGAACATTTAAGGAAACTAGAGGACATTTTCATTCTCCTAAACAAGCATGGTTTAAAGCTTAAACCCTCTAAATGCTATTTTTTCAGAAAAACAATTAAATACTTAGGATTCTTGGTCTCTGAAGGAAAAGTGCAACCTGATTCACAAAATGTAGATGTTGTGAAGAAGTTTAAGATCCCAAGTTCAGTGAAGAATGTTCGCCAATTTCTTGGTTTGACTGGTTTTTACAGAAAGTTCATTCCTAATTATGCTGAAATCATGCTATCACTGACCAATTTTTTGAAGACAAAGGATAAAGACAAAAAGAAGAAATTTGAATGGTCTGATGATGCTCAAAGATCTTTTGAAGTGCTCAAAGATAAACTTTTGTGTAAACCCATTTTGGAACTTCCTGATTTCAGTAAACCATTCGTGCTTCACACTGACGCCTCCAACCATTCTTTAGGAGCATTTCTGTCCCAGAATGATGACAAAGCTCAATCTCATCCAATTCCTTATGCCAGTCGCAAGTTGAATGATGTTGAGTGTAAATACAGTGTTGTAGAGCGTGAAGCTCGCTGCGGTTTGGTCGACAAATTATTTCAAGCACTACCTCATAGGTAGACATTTCACAATCTATTGTGATCAATATTCCTTATCTTTTATTTTCAAACTCAAAGATCGCACTTCTAGGTTAGCCAGATGGATTGCTTCTTTATTTCAATTTGAGTATAACATTATTCACAAACCTGGCAAAATGAATGTAGTTGCTGACTACTTATCGAGGAATGTTGCTGAATGTTCTAGTTCTAACCTTGTTGATTTTGTTTCTAAAAGATGTATCCAGATATAAAAATGTTAATATTGGAGAAAAGTCTAATTCATCTAATGTCAAAAAAGGTAATAATTCTGATAATTCAAGTAATGCTGAAGAAATCAATATTATTGGTAACAATTTTAATGAGAATTCTTTAAGTCAGAGTAACAGCAGTATTCAAAATGATAAACTGGAACAAACTTCAGCCAATGGTGCCTTACTTAATAGAATTAAAAATGCACAAAAATCAGATCCTAGATGCAAGAAAATAAAAGGATTTTTAGAGAAAAATATTAAACCATACCCACAAAATTTAGCATTTTTTTATGAAAGATGAGATGCTTTGGTGTACTCATAAAAATCCCAGACTTAGACACTAATATCAAGATAGATTTGTTTTACCTCAGGAATTAGTTTCAGAAGTGCTGTGGTTACATCATGATTGTCCAACCTATGCTCATTGTGGTTTTAGAAGGACTTTATCTTCAATTAGTCGAAAATTTTGTTGGCAGGGTATGTACACACAAACAAATAATTGTTTCTTTTTGTGAAGTTTGTGCTGTAAATAGAGGATATAAGAATAACAAAGCACCAATTCAGAGATTTACGAAATCTAGTTATCCATTTCAGCGCGTTGCGCTAAATTGTGTTGGACTTCTACCAAACTCTAATTCTGGAAAGAGATTTAGTCTGGTGATCACTGATTACTTTACACGTTGGCCTGAAGCTTACCCTCTTGCTTCTATAAGAACTGAAGACATACTGGAGTGCTTAAAGAAATTTATAGCTCAGCACGGGATACTTCAACGTATTGTTACAGATCGTGGAACTAACTTTATGTCTAAGACAGCACAATGTTTTTATAAAAAGCTAGGCATTGTTAAACACACGACTACGTCATTCCATCCTGAATCAGACGGTTGTGTCGAAAGGCTCAACGGCGCGCTCGTTGAAGAATATTGTTTACGACGAACAGGACAACTGGGACAGATTAATTCATTTTGCACTTCTCGCGCACCGTAATGCAACTCATGCTTCCACAGGTGAATCGCCTGCTTACTTAGTTTATGGAAGAGATTTAACAGTCCCAAATTCTTTAATTACTGGATTTAAAACTTCTACATACGATTCAATCTATGATTATGGAGAATACCTGCAATACCGGCTGAAGAAAATGTATTATATGGTAAAAATCAATCTTGAGAAAGCTGAAGATTCTCAAATTCAGCAGCAGCACAAGAATGCAAAACAGCCTGAAATTAAACCAGGAGACTTAGTATATTTATACACTCCTTATTTACCCCAGGGACAGTCAAAGAAGTTAAGCTCTTTTAATAGAGGACCATTTAGGGTAATAAAGAAAACATCTCCAGTTAATTTCTACATTCAACATGTAATGAACCCTATGAATGAACAATTGGTCCATGTAAATCGCCTTACATTATTATCTCCTAGAAGGAAGGAACTTCAAACCTATGCTCAATAGAAATCTATAAACAGGAATGTAAATCCTTCTGCAAATAATTCTACATCTGTTAATCCATCATCAAATAATTCTTCAGTACCAAAACCTTCATGTTTTTCTAACTCATCAAATAATAATAACAATATTGCCAACAGAACTGTGAAGAGAGTTAGATTTAATCTTCCATTTCCAGCTAATTCATCTGTTCCTGGAAATCAACTAAAAGTTCCTGCTACTAGTAATAAACGACCTTCTCCAACATTCAATGCTAATTTCAATAATAGGAGAAGTAGATTTCTTTATAACAAGAACTGTTCACCACAGCAAAAACACAATTTTTACTCTGCAAATAGAGGTACTAAAATACCGTACAATTTAAGAGCTTATTGAATCAGATAAATATTGGCACTTTAAAATGAGTCTCACAGATATATATATTCATAAAAATTTATTTGTATGCAAATAATAATTATACAGTCACAATCACCTATTTCTTATATTGAATTGTT
Source organism: Amaurobius ferox (assembly GCA_951213105.1). Taxonomy (NCBI): domain Eukaryota; kingdom Metazoa; phylum Arthropoda; class Arachnida; order Araneae; family Amaurobiidae; genus Amaurobius; species Amaurobius ferox. Next base: position 45,011,565 of record OX578139.1, on the reverse strand, counting down.
TATGCGTAATTAGCAATTATTATCACTATAAGTCTTTATAATTTATGATAAATATCTTTGTAAATCAGTTTTATACATTTTGCGTACTTAATCATAATTCTCTCTCTCTCTAAATTGAATGACATATAACTTAGATGTCATAAAATGATAATTTAATTTCAAATTAAATACAGTAAATACTTTTTGAAATATTACAATTTTGCTTGAGTCAAATAGTGGTTTTGAAATTTCATAATAATATCATAATTTATCTTCTTATCATAAGTCTTATTAACTACATTATAATTTTCGTTTAATGTGTCATCATTTATGAATTCACTTAGTATATTGAAAGTGAACATTATTGAATACGGATTAAATTTATTTTCTGATGACATGATTTGCATATATGTGTAAACTTCATTGCAAGCTACAATACTAATTACTATAATTTTATTTGATTTCTTGTAATTGAAGAGAATTTTTTTTGGTGTCAGGCAAAGGGTGCCCTGGTATTATCGTGGTGTTGTTGTTGTTGAAAATCAGACCGTCCGACCTACCAGAAAGGTGTAAGGTAACTGTTTGGACGGTCGGGAAGCATATCGTGGTGTGTGATATTGTCTTCAATGTTTATAAAAACTACGATGAAAACAGCTTTACAAAGTGTTATTGTGTTTTATGTATGTTTCTTTATGTTTTCTTTGTAAAGGCTCCCTTCTGCAGTTGTGGCATCTTTGTCATATTTTGGTTTCTTTTGAACCTTGCTCTGTGAGTGATGAGTGTACTGGCCATACATTTGGATCTTGCAAGTGTGGTAATGTGAATTAGTACACACTGCCTTTTTTCTAAATTTCACAGAAATTGCTGATGTCAGTATCCATGGTTCCTGACATGCAGCATTACGCTTAAAGGTTCCTAGTATGTTGTGTGAGAGAAAAATTTTCTCTCTACGTTCGAACATTTTTACCCCTAAGGGAAGGGGAGTGTCGCACCGACTTTTGGAACCCCTTCTCAAGCTTTTCTATTTCCGAGCCATTTTGCGGAAATAATTTTTGTTTCCCATTTGATTATATGCCTTTCTCGGTGTTTGTTCGGAGACCTTTGAGCTGACGCCAGTGTCGTCTAGAGATGACGTACACTGCGGAGTTTAGTTACGCTACGTCACGTTTGCAGTGTTTGCTTAGCCAATGAGGGCTCGATAGTTTTGTATCGTCGGAGCTGTCGAAGGATGCTCCGTGGTTTTTTCGATGGGGTGTTTGAGGTGAAAGGTTGGACGGAGAGAGCTCGGCTTGATGGAATAAATATTTTTAGTTCGAAATATCGATATTCGAAATATCGATATTCGAAATGCCTGTATAGGATTTCGCAATGGAAATAATGCGTAGAATATCCAGCGCCTATTCTACCTCCATCTAATTTATTGTGCTGAAATGACACCGATCGAGTGAATTCTATTTTTGCCTAATACGCTATGACAGTTGGCACGGGTTGATAAATTCTTATCTGATGGATTTACGTGTGACCTGTGTTCAAAGATTGAATGCGCAGTGCCGATCCCTGGAGTGTTATCTTCGTCTTTTGGCTGTCCATGGCCCATGCACAAGGCGGATCCGAAAGCGTGTTCCATTCTCCTCTCTCCTAGGTCAACTCATCTTGGTGGTGTTGTTTTGTCATCTGAGATTGTAAGTAATATTTTCCTTATGTTAATGTGCTGGTGGAAGTAACTATTGTCGATTCATGAGTCCGTAATGAAGGACCATAAATGTTTGTATATATATATTTGCCTAAGATCAGTTAATCGCGTGAATAATAAATATAATTCTATATTAATTATTTGCCTTGCTTTCCACTTGTTGTATATTAAATGTATGCTCTTGCCTTTAGTTTCGTAGTTCAGCTGGCCAACTGGTTCTTGAACCGGCCAGGGAATTTGGATCTGGGTGAACACAACGCTTATGTGATCATTTTGGTAAATCGTAACCCGATACCAAAACTTGGTATGGTGTTAATTTCATACTTTACACTTATCAAATTAAAACCAAAACCTGTTTCACACTATAAAGCACTCCAGCTGAACTCTAAGTTTGGTCTCATATGATCCATTTTAGCTTCTTCAGGTCTATTAACAAATCCTGAAGGTCTCCGAAAGAAAAACTAATATTTCGAAAATTCGAACTGGGAGTGATGCTGTAAAGGAAAAATTAAATTAAAAGCCACTTTTCAAAATGATCGAGCGCTTCCATTCTAACTAGAGTCTCGGTTTAGGCCCCATTCGATCTGCGACTCATTTTCCAGTTCAACGAAATAAAAAATAAATAAATAAAAATAATTCGAAATTGCGAATTAGGGGTGACGACAAAATGAGATTTTTCAACACCACTTTGCTTCTCAAAAACAATAAATGCACAATTTGATATATTTTCTCTGCCAACAATTAAAACTGGTTATCAACGACTTTGATAAAGTGTCCAGGCGTCATATTTAATGAGTTTGCCATTGGACGCCCGAAGATCGAGTGAAATGGCTAGTATGAATATTGAGTAATTGAGCTAAAATTGCTTAATTAAGTTAGACTGCAGTTGAATTCTTTTGAAAGACTATTTTAAAATATTTTTGAATTTTTACAGACTGTTGATTATTGAAAAGACCCAAAAGGGGTGCTTTCTTGGGTAACTTCCTGAGAAAACCCAGGTGGTATTTAAGTGACATGTCAGAGATACATTTAATCAACTACAAAGGGTGTGTTGAGAATTTAATATACACATTTGTAACGATTTTGAAAAAACAAATTATATAAACAAAGATACGAATTTTATTTTGTAATATGTTCAATCTGATAGCCCTTTTGTTGAATTATCATATTACATCTTGATTTCTAAGATAAAGGAACTTTTTATAAAACATCAAGGTTAATTTTGTTCCACTCCTCCACCACAATCTTTCAGAGTCCATCTAATGTTTTGGGATGCCGCTTATAAAGAGCTTGTTTTAAAAGTCCAAATGCACAGTAATCCATAGGAGACAGGTTGGGGGACTTGGGTAGGATGTATTTAAATGGAATAGCCTCAATTCCGGTTTCATTTCTCATTTTTTCAAAAAATTTAGCAGTAGATTTAGAGGTATGGCTGGTAGCCTTATCCTGATGGAACTTAACACAGTGAAGATTATTTGGGTAAAGTGATGGAATGTCTTTTTTGAAAACAGGTGGTAAAACATATTTCTGATAGTAATCCGAGTTAATTTTGACATTTTTTTCTACTTTCCTTATTTTAAGTTTTCCGTTATAAGAGAATCCAGCAATAATCTCTCAACCATCCTTTGTTAGGTATGCATTTTTAACCTTTTTTACAGTCAAACGTAAACTTTGACGTTTCTTTCCTTTTTTATTAATTATGTTACTTAATTTACGTGTAGAAATATTAAAACCATGCTTTTCACATCTTTTTTTAATAATCGAATAAAAGTATTATAATTTAATAAGAGCATTTCTCTTCGAAAAGTTCAAAAATACAGCCTTCGATCCATTGTTTATTTTCTAGAGACATTTTAAAGCAAAGAATATTTTTAATGGTGCAGGTGATAATTAAACCGTATTCCGACTTGATGCCAATCGGGTTTTTTCTTATTTAAATTTAATCCATGGAGAAAGTCAAAATCGTTTCAAAAATGTGTGAACACCCTCTGTAGTTGTGTTTATTCACCAGATCGAGGAGAGAGGTACAGGCACACAATCTCAGAGAACAAATTCAAAATCAAGCGCGTGATGGAAATTTGCAATACAAATATTTCGTCAGCATTAAGTCGATTAAAAGTATCACTTGATTTCAAGATGAAAGCCTCCTTTTTCAGGATAGGAAATCAGAGTAGCCGCGCCAGAAAAGGGTATAAGGATGTCTGTCAATAAATAGTTGCATCAGGTGATCTAGAACAGAAATTGCTAATAAACGAGAATACGAGAAAAAAATTAAAAAGATAAACAGAAACAAAAAGCAGTAGGAAGAATCAAAACACTTATTCAGTGAACAAAATTACGAATTTATGTACCCTATAATAAAATAAGTAGAAAGCAAACTGTTTCAGAGGACACATGAGCAAGATCTACAGTTGTTTAAGAAAATATGCGCAAAAATTATTGTAAAAATAATTGTGAATAGAAGATCTAAGAAAATATAAAAACAAAATGAAGAAAACAAGCTACAAACTACTGTAAAAATACCAATTTTCCAAAATCAACAAAAATTAAGATAATAAAAATGTAAAAACAACCAGTTTGGAAAAACTACATTAGTTACTTTATCAACTAAATCCGAATAACATACAATCAAACTACATTGGAAATATCATTGGCTAAAAGAGCTTAAGAAAAGCAGACAACTTAGGTAAAGCTTAATGCAAAATTAAGAAAAGAAATGTAAGAAAAAAGAAGCGGTTTCGAAAGCTATATGAGATATCCTCAGCAACTGAATTCAAATAGCAATTCGATTAAACTACTTTAAAAATACCAGTGAATGAAACTGGAATCAAGAAGAATATAGCAAAAACTGAAAGAAGCCATTTTTCTATGTATTATACAAACTCTAAAGCAGTGATCTATTACTCATGGTACTCCTATGAACTTTTAAAAACATACTTTTTTTCCAACCAAGTTTTATTTCATATCATGACCATTTTCTGATATTTAAAATATTCTGTAGCCGCTAGAGGCAATTTTATGTACTGAGTAATACGTAAAATCAGGGGCGCTTTCAAAACGTGTGCACAGATGCAACAGGAGGATTTCAAAAATACTCAGTTCAACTATGTATCTGCAAATATCAAAATAAACAAGTTAAAGTGGGTATAGTAGGTTTTGCGTTGACTGAGAATTGCACTCCTTTTTGTTTTAGGAAGGTCGGGTTTATTAGGCAGGGAACAAATGTCGCCATGGTGTTAAGCGAAGCATGCCTTTCATAGACAAATTTGAGACACTGCACCATACGTTACACTCTAGAGAGCTAAGAGAACATGACACACATAATCAAGAGAACATGACACACATAATCCTGGCTGAAGACATTAAATTCATCATGACTGAATGGACTTGGACAGCTAAGTAATCGTGAACATCAACGTATACCTATTTCAAGCTGGTCAATCATAATTCCGCAACGATCGATAGAGGGCATTCCTGTAGCGGAGTGGCAAACTCTACTGCAAACAAGATATCGTTTGAAGGTCTGCTATAGAAGCGCTCTCTATTTGATCGATGCAGAACTACGGTCGGGCGGGACAGCCCAGTGGTTAGAGCACCAGGAATATACTCGGGAGGACCAGAGTCCGATTACCGGCTCTGCCCAAACTGTCCCCGTGTTCACACAGAGTACGGACACATTAAATCAGGCACATCTCAACGTTCTTTCGAGAGGTTGGTGGTAGGGGAAGGAGGGTATGGTCCCTGTGGTTATCGCCCCACTGGGTTCCGGTTTAGATTGGTTAGCATTATTCCGTGCGTCCAATCAGATATCTTGCACCTTTGGATAGGTCAGACGGTCTGGATCGAAAGAAAGAACCACGAGCGACAAAGCTCGGAAAAGAACCCACCAATCTCATTTTTGTGCATCACGTTTAAAATGCTTCATTAGTGTTTCGTGCAAAGACAAGCCAATTGGTTCATCTTTCGTCTTACAAACAAAGATATCCCGGATGCGAAATGACAAAGATGAATTCTGATCCAAAGTAGGCGTTACAAGAGTTAAATGGCATCCATAATTATCATGTCACTCTTTGGCAGGTTTCGTGTTATTGTTTGAGATGAGGTGAGCCATTAAATAGACTGGTAGAAATAGCCTGTATAAATTGTTACAATGCTGAAATGTTTATGACGAAACATACCATAAACTTTTATGATAGTCTTGATGCAAACATTGATGCACCTAAGATGTACACCATTGATACCATAAACACTCATAGCTTTGCTTAAATTATCAATTTCGTATCTGTACTATATACATCCAGTATTGTTTTAAGAATTGCCATTGTTTTTGATGGGAAATATTGCTATGAAAATCTTAAAATTTTAGTTCTAATCATTAGAGTTTCTAAAATCCCTATCTAGTTCTAGTTTTCCACATTATGCATCGACAAAGTTTTATAGAACTCGGGAGTTATCATGCTTTCCCCCCCCCCCCCCTTCACCTGTCCACGCACACACAATTTCCCAAAAGTGTTCGAAATGGATTCATGAGGTCTTAAAACGTGCTTGACTCGAGAATTTCGAATGTTCTTTTTTGGAAAACGATACTTTTTTTTATACAGTAATATGAGAAAGTAAAAATCATCTTTGAACCGATGACCATGCAAATCTTGACGAAACGCAGAAAGTTAAAAAAAAATATATCCGGATTTAGGTCTCGAGGATATACAATCCTGGCCTAAATATTTTCCTTTCTCCGGATGAATGCAAATGTGCGAGAAAGTTATAAGAAAGGCATTTTCTTCCAAAATTAATATGCAACAGGAAGCAATCTTCTTGCAAACTTCATTGAAACAGGTCATCTTTAACGCTTTGGAATGCCATTTGGGAATTTTTCACGCCAAAATGCGAAAAAAGAAAAAAAAAGTATTTTGCATTGACCCGAGATGTCTTTCTAGATAACGTAAATTCTTGAATATGCGTATAGCAGCTGAGAAAAAAATGTGTAAATTTCAGGTCAAGGAAATGTACCGAAATTCTGGAAAATTATTCCGAGAATTTGACCATCTGAGAAGTTTACATATGTCTTTGGAATTTTACGCTTTCGAGCTTATTCATCGTCCTTCAACACGTTCGTTAAATTCTTAAACTTTGAGTTTAGGGTAAAATAGCATAATTTGTAGAAAATGTAATGGAATAGCATCATTTGTAGAAAATGTAATGGAATAGCATAATTTGTAGAAAATGTAATGAAATAGCATAAAGGGGGTCCAGTCATAAAATGTAATGCAAATTTATATTTTATAATATTTTCAATACTTTTAAAAGTTCCAAAAGTGTAAGAGTTAATGAGGGAATTTATTGAAATTTATTATAATTGTAGCAAACTAATTTGACAATGCTCTCAATGCTACTAATTTGAAAATGCTCTCAATGCTACTAATTTGACAATACTCTACATCTTTCTGATTGGCTTCCTTCGTGCATCTCGTTTTGTTGCCGAGTCCGTTATCCTAACGAACATTCGTTTTAGATTCTCAGCTAGAAGCTCTACAACCAATTTTATTCAATCGGGCATGGTTACTTTACTATAAATAGACCTGAATTGTACACTCATGGGTATTTTCTTACTAAGTTATCATTGTGCTTAAGGACTTTGCTGAGAACCCTGTATAAATATTTTTATTTAAGGTTCGCTCCGCAAATTTTTCTGCAGCTAGCAGATGTATGAACCTATTATTTTAATTCATAAAAGGGGAAGATATACTTTAATCTTCGAAATCTAATATTTTTGAAAATTAGGAATTTTCTAATTTTTTTAACACTTTACAACAAAGTTGAAAAGTGTTTATGACTTTGTTCATTCTGTCTGTCTGTCCGTTAGCACGATAACTGCCGTAAAAATGACTTAATCAAAATGAAATTTTAGTATGTTGTTCAGACGGTCTGTAGAACCTATGGGAATATAAATGAATAATATCACCCAATTAGTTTTGGATTGAACCCGGGTCGAAAAAATGAAATACATTGAGCCTTATGGGACCTAATTTTTCAAACATTTTTTTAAGCGGATTTAAAATTCACAAATTGCTTCGAAAATTTTAGGTAATATTCAAATTGTTCCATAAAATATATAAAAAAAAATTCAGCGAAATATATTCAGTAGTTTTTTAAATAAAAATTAAAATAATAATTACGCCTCTTATATGAAACGATCACGTGACCATGATATGAAACGATCACATGACCCACTTCAAAATGATATATGGCATCCATCTTGTTTCAAAATCGTGATTTTTTTAAATTCTTTTTAATTCATACTGAGAGTTGTATCCGTCCTAAAACTACTTTATTTTTGCTTAAATTCTGTGTATCTACATACTGAAACAACGCAATGACAATATATTTGAGTTTAAATGCTCATCTAAATTTGATTATTTCTACAACTAAGCCTATTTTTCACCTATGTAAAATGTAAACAGCAAAATATATAGAATGAGTTGTATTAGAATTCCTGTATTTTTTTAACACAAAATAATTTAGTCTATGGAGTCTGCATAGCTGATATGAATGAAATATTAATTGATTTCATAAAGAGAAGGACGATTTTTTTCGATGAAGTTTCAAGCATAGAGTTTAATTTTTTGTAGCTCCATGGTCTTAAACAAAATGTTTAAATAAAATAAATCATTATAGTATTGTGATGAATGAATTGAATGGGAGAAAGTTCTGAATGAAATCCTGTTTTTATAGAGAGATCCAGGCGTGTTATTTTTTCTATGACGTCATTTGAATTAATTTCAGTTGTTTTCGATGAAGTTTTCAAATATAATAAATTATCGTAGTATTATGATAATTCTAAAACTATTACCGAGGAATGTATAACATTTTAGAGATTTTTTTTTAAACCAGACAATTTATATTTCAATGCCGTCATTTGAATGAAGTTCATTTTTTTCGATGAAGGTTTAAGTTTTCAAATATAATAAATTAATGCAGTATTGTGATAAGTTTCAAAATATTACCGAGGAATGTATTGCATTTTAGACTTGTTTAAGTAAAATTGCATTGAAGTTGGAAAGTGTTTCATAATCAATGCTTTAAGCATGATTGATCTTTCTTGTTTCAAATTACGGAAATGCACAACTTGACCTTTTGAAAAAATATCAGTTTTTTTTTTTTTAATTTCTCGAAGTATTTTTTATTCATAATACTTGCGACATGAATGTGAAGTATTTATAGTGACGGACCACACGCCTGACAAGGAAACTGGCGGATTGAGCCGAGCAATCCATCTTTGCCCACTATATGGCTTACACACTAATTATCAAGTTAGTGATCGTTTTTAGGTCATTAACAGCGACAGGAAGATTATGAATTGATATGGATTGTTAATTTACTCACTCTTTTTTATATGACCTGGAACTTGTGGCAGTCAATGTTCAGCATCATAAGATAGGAGGAAATGTTGTTCAATTGGATCTACATATTTGAGTGATGTCAGAAATCAGCTTCAGCCGTCTCCATGTTGAAGACCCAGGTCGCCCAACTCATCCGAAGATACGAGTTGCTGTTTAGGCAACCGGGCCGTCTCCATGTGAAATGTCTTTGAAATTTCAGAGGCTATTTCTTACACGTTCAGGTAAGTGAAGGGGTAAGACATGAATGTCAGAATTTTCTCTATGTTTTTTTATATCTGCAAGAGCGCCTTTCAAATTTACTTAGATTTTTACGTTCTCATATGTAGTATTGAGAAAGTATTGTTTTCCCCCGAAAATTTTCGATTTCGAAACGTTGATGCTGATATCTGTTTTAAGAGCCCCTGAACACGTTTGCACTATTTTGTCCGTCTGTCTGTCTGTATGTCTGTGGTCGATTTCTTGTGTATGTTGATAGCGGTTACAAATGTTAATGGATTTTCACGAAGCTTTATATTTGATTTTGTTATCAAAAAATCTAGAACTATTTTTTTTAAATTCGGGAGAAAACGTCGAAATTTATCTGAGATTTTATATTTTTTTAACCTGGCAGTATAGGGGAAAATTTGACATAACCATGCATAAAAGAGTTTATTTATGGCTCAATGATCACGAGACTTCAATCATTGTTGTGAAAAATAGCCACGATCCAGTTGTTTTCTCTGTGACTTAATTACACCCTCCCCTTCGGGGGGCAACTTATCCGTTCTCCCGGGTGGAGGGTGGGGGTATATTGTCAAGTAGGGTATCAATCGAAATATGTTTTCAAGTCCTTTAAAGTGAAGGATAACACGCTGTAATTGTAATCATTTGGACCCATAATACCGATTTTTCAAACATTTTCTTATAAAATTATAAAGAAAAGTAATAAAAATAGATTCTAGTATAAGAAAGTAGAGTTGAGGCTACACTTCAGTTAATTTTTTGTAGTTATGCTCCATAGCTCACAAAACTGCCCTTTTGAATTTTTTTTTTACGCAAAGACATAGAAAAGTTCTAACATTCTTTTTTTAGTTATATAATCAATAACTATAACTTGTACTCAAATGCGTTTACTGAATTCATCATATCGATAATTTACTTGTCCTTTTCCCTGAGGTTTCGAACGGATGCAGTTGAGATATTTCGTTATATCCGTTACGAAAGCTAACTCGCACAGCCATTTTTCATTTTTGAGCATTTTCCAGTTGTCACCCCTCCCCCTTTGTTTTCAGGAAAGTAATTATTTCGTATAGTAACTCTTGTAATTTTTCTAAAAAACTCTGCCACAGAAATTTTGTGAGAGGGCATGTATTGTTTGGTAATTTTAAGCTTTAGTTGCATCCCATTTGAGTCTTAAACGTTTTTTTTTTTTGCTCTTACAGAATAATTCTGCGTTTGACCTAAAAACCACTCTCGACCAACCAGTTGATTGCAATCGGTCACCTCTGCCGGCCACCTCCGCTGTAGATGATGGATGTTCAATTAGCGCCAAAATTGTAATATTTTCAAGACCCAATGATTTATAGCAGTTATAATGTCGCGTTGACACTCAAGGTATTTTTTTCGTCTTTCGGGATAGTGTCTCTCCAAGTAACAACGAATCCCTAATTAATGGACATATATATTCAGAGTCCTCTCGTTTTATTTTTCCGCCCAAGGGCCCTATTCCGCCCAAGGGCCCCTTTGTACGATATAAAATATTCTCCGATCCAAAACTACCGTGTCCCAATCGATAATCCGGCCCTGGTTATATAACAAAGCGCACCATGGGAATTATAGTATCATGATCTCGATATACTCAACTACAATTCGACAAGCAGGTTGTAACCTAAACGTTGTAAAGGGCACTGTAAACTGATACACAAATTCCCAATAATAAAATGTGGAATTATATAAAATACCAAGAAAACGTTGGATTAGGTATAATGTACAATGCACTATTGAGTCTTTAAAAAATGCAAGATAAATCCAATAAAAGCAATGTACAAAATTCTGAGGCCTTCTGTAAACACGAGGCACCAAGCGGTCGCTTGGGCCTCGGGTCTCCCTGCTTTTCAGTATCATGCTCGGATACTTTTTAAGTAATTTATTCGTTTGTTATTTCAATATAGTTGGTGAAGTCAATCCTTGTAGCTCTTCAAAACCAGTTGCTTCTCCACACAACCTCCGCACTTGTTTTTAACTAGGAGTTTATTTTTATTAAAACTTTGAGAATCTTGTTATTGATAAATATTCAGTTTGTATTTTCGTAACCAGAGAAGTATTCTTTATATACATCTTTGCTTTTAAAAGTTAGATTATATAACATCTAAAACCGGTTGTTTTTGCTTTAATTTGGTTATATACTTCTCATTCCCAGTCTCATCCAGTGACAGTTTTGAGTAAGCTAATTGATTGACATTGTCTTTCAGTGGATGAAATTAATTTATATACTTTCTGAAACCGGTTTTTACTTCTTTCTGTGTTATATACTTTTCTTGACCCAGTCTCAACGACTGTTAATTTTACACTCTCTATACACCTTCAGGCGGTTGTGAAAAAGATCAAAGTCCCTGAATTAACCCTTGTAATCTTTCACAAACTTAAGAATGACCACCCAATTGAGTTATCGCTGCCACCCTTAAAAAGTTTCTGAAATTTTTAAGTTTCACAAATACCCCCTTTTGATTGATCTTCCACGGAACATCCAAGATGACAGCTAACTGTGGAGATATGTGTAGCACCTCTGTCGGTGGATTCCCTACTGATAAAAGACTATGAAAAAAATATAAAGGAAAATAAAATTGTGGCAAACAACTCTTTCTGTAAGGCAGTTAATTGTTTCAAATGGACGAATGCTTCCGCATATATCTGGATCTTTTGCGAGATTTCTTGAAAAATCCCCCCCAAAATCAGATATATAACTTTGAGTATTTCTCGGGCTGCATATTATAGCTAAATCTTTCTGTCCAATTTTAAAAGAAGATAATGAATATTGCAGCCAAATGCGTGTATGTAATATACTTTGGATAGTTTGATTTGTGGCGCACACGGGCGTTGAATTGTATCCAAGGCATAATTTGCATCGAAACCAGTCTTTATTTATTTGATATTCGGACCAGATGCTTCATAGGTTTGATAGAAAAAGAGCGAAAGCCTATGATGAATTTTAGGCACGAATTTCAGCGTGATTTAAAAGTTGCAGGATTTATGTATTTATTGGCGTATAACATTGAAGATAGTGACGAAGAAAATTTTTTGTATCAATGCTGTGAACACCGCTGATAGAATCTATGTAGTTGGATGCGTACCGAATGAAAACATAATACTTGTTCAATATTTGAATCCTGTAATGCAAGAACGTACCCCCCCTTCCACAACGTTTTCGTGTAGAGCATGCTCTACTTGCTTATAAAGGGCGGTTGTACCTATTTGGGGGTCCCGATCGGCAGTCAATGAGATGTTTGATCCCATGAACAATACTTAAAAAAAAAAAAAAAAACTACCGGATCTTACATTTTTATATGGTGAGGAAAAGACCTTAATCTTCAATGAGCAAATTGTTGTTTAAGTCCCTTGTGATGAAACAGCTCAATCCTCAAGATACGTGCGTTGAAACCATGCTAAAGAATGCTGGAAAAATATGAATGAAACGCCACTTTTCTGGTGGTCCAAGTTTCTGGTGGTGCGCATTGTTAATTTTTGATGAGCCTGAAGTCATAAATCGTCACAGAAGAAATCAGAGATCCATACGCGAAATTCGAAAGCACCCTTTTTATTTAATTAATAATTCGAGAAAACAATAAAGTTATAATATTTGTAATTTTTTCGTCTTCGTCATTAACATTTTGCAATCACTGCTATGAAACTATTTTAATACGACACAAGAACTTAATTATACACAAACCCATTTAAATGGTATGATCGTGAGCAAGGGCAGTTTGTAAAATATTTTCAAACGGTTCATGTTTTTATGTAACTGTCACTGAAATTACGTACATTTATATATAGTAGCAAAAATACCTTAAGGATAGTACTGAAATAAAATTCACGTGATACAAAATTTGTAATATTTTAGCCATAAATGTGTTTGTTCCCGGTTAAGAACAGTAATCCATACGTATAGCTCAAACTACTGCTAAAGTAATAAAAATAAAATAACTTTGTTGAAATCAGTATACAAGACAAAAATAATAGTGTCGCTGGTTTTGAAGGTAAAAAATAGCCTTCTTCGTTAGGACACACAAGACGCTTCTTCGTTAGGGCACACAAGAAGCTTATTTGTTAAGATACACAAGAAGTTTCTTCGTTAGGACACACACTTTCAGTCGTGAGAGCGGGGACTCGGATCTAACGCTTCATCCATAACTTTTATAGGTATCATAGAAAAGTTAGGAATGCGGGTAAAATTGTACTTTATTGGATTTTCAAAGTCGATTGCTTTGAACTGAAAAATATTTCAGAATTTCAGGAAATGGCGTAACCAAAAGTATTTTTGAAAGAGCACTCTGGGGTCTAAAAAGTAACACATACAAGGTCCACTCAATAAGTCTCCAGTCTAACTAAGAAAAACAATTTTATTTTTAGAAATTCGACTTTATTCATCAACATACTCTCCTTCAAGAGTGATGCATTCATTCCAACGCTCCTCTAACTTTTCGATGTCTTTTTAGTAGAACGATTTGTCTTTGTTCTCAAAATAGGCCTCAGTTTCGGCAATCACTTCTTCATTTGAGCCAAATTACTTTCCCTGGAGCATCTTTTTGATGTCTGCAAAAAGCCAGTAGTCGCTGGGGACCAGATCTGGAGAGTACGGTGGGTGAGGAAGCAATTCGAAGCGTAATTCATATAATTTAACTATAGTTTTCATCGACTTGTGACACGGGGCATTGTTTTGGTGGAACAGCACTCTTTTCTTTTGCATGTGAGGCCGTTTTTTCTTGATTTCTACACTCAATCGATCCAATAATGCCATGTAATATTTGCTACTGATAGTTTTACCTTTCTCAAGATAGTCGATGAACAAAATACCATGCGCGTCCCAAAATACGGATGCCATAACTTTGCCAGCTGGCTTTTGGGTTTTTGGTCGATTTGGACGACTTTCACCGGCTGCTGTCCACTCAGCTGACGATCTTTTTGATTCAGGTGTGTAGTAATGGATCCATGTTTCATCCATTGTCACATGCCGACGCAAGAAATCCTTATTTCGCTTGAACAGCTCCAAACAGCGCTCTTGAATCGTCGACGCGTTGTTGTTTTTGGTCCGGTGTGAGCAAACGCGGCATCCACTTCGAAAGCAACTTATGCATGCTCAAATTTTCATGTAAAATTGTAAACACACTACCTTCTGATATCCTTAAGGTGTCAGCTATCTTACGCAACTTCACTTTACTGTCTTTCAAAACTATTTTGTGGACTCTTTTTATGTTTTTCGGAACAACTGCCGATTTTAAGCGACCAGAGCGTTCAGCATCATCGGTGTTTGTACGATCGCGTTTAAATTCAGCATACCAGTCAATAATAGTTGATTTCCCTGGTGCAGAGTCTCCATAACGCTTATCAAGCCACTGTTTGGCTTCAACAGTATTTTTCCCCACCAAAAAATAATGTTTAATCAACACACGAAATTCTTTTGTATCCATTGTTTTGAAAATTACAAAACTGGGGTCACTAAAACCACTGTAACCTATAAACTAATTGTCAGAATGTCATGAAATTTTGACACGTGTCGTTTGAAGGTTGATACTATCTAGAAATCATATGGGTCTGTCAACAGTGTTGTCATATATGTGTCAGACCGGAGACTTATTGAGTGAAGTGTTATGTTGTGTGGAATATAAATGTTTGTTATAGTGTATTGGGAAAAAAAAATACTTACAACCAATTTTGCCGTTCCATTGGAAAGCCAATATTGATAACCAATATTGGTCAAATATTGGCATTTCGATAACCAATATTGGTCAAATATTGGCATTTCATTGAAATGCCAATATCAGTTAAATGTTAGCAGCAAATACTGGCGCTTCATTGAGCTAAATATTGATAGCCAATATTGGCTATTAATTTTTGGAGTCATTTTAGTTTTGACGCTTTAAAATAAAAACATTTAAGAAAATGCCCCCCCCCCACACACACAATAAAAGCATTTAAGAAAATGCGTTTATTTTGGGGGCTGTTTTCATAGGTGAAAAATTGAAATTTTATGTGTTTTATTGAATTTCTCTTTATTTTCTTTTTCTCTTAGAAGCTTTACTAATTTTGCTTTAATTTTTGTCAGTCATAGGCAATTAATAGAAAATTATTTTCAAATGTGCTGAAATAGTTTGAAATACTTTTCATTGCTTCATCTTATGTTAAAAATTCGTTGGAATTAGACTTGTATTTTGTGTGCTATTTTCAAATTTGAAATGAAGGTAATTGCGAAGTGAAACCATCATTTAAAGTACGCCCACGTGCTTGATATGGTCCTTCGTTTTTCAAACTTTTAGAAACATTTTTATTTTTAATATGCAATGGAGGTTTTGTGCAAAATCGTTCTCGTATGCATCGTAAACAAAATCTGCTTAAGAGTCATAAATAACATAATATTTATAATTATCATAATAACAATAATGCACTTTTATTTTTCAATAACATTTTTGAGAAAAAATAGTTTTGTTCTGGTGGACGCCACAAATACCTTCACTCGCTTTGGGCCTTGAATCTCGTGTGCCCTTAAGCATTGTTTAACACCGGTTAATACTTGTTACGCTACTGTACCTGTCACATTTGATTGAAAAAACGTTTTGTAGTCTCTGCTATAATATTAAGATTAAAACGTTGCGATAATTAATTCGATGGTTACGATTCGATTAACATTTCTGCAAAATGTCACTTCTACGTTAAATAAATAAATAAAAAAAAAATAAAAAAAATAAATTAATAAAAATATTTAAATAAAAGTTTCTTCGAGGCTATTAATGTTAAAAAATAATTTTTCTTACATAATGTATCATTAGGAAACGAGAGATACTAATTTTAAAACGATAGCAAGAATGGTTCTCGAGATATAGCACGTTCTCGGATAAATTTATAGAAAATGTTACATAAAATTAAAATAAGTAGCAAGTATCCTTAAATAGGTTGACTTTGGCGATGTATGTAGCGAAATATTACCAAATTGAAAATTTTTTGTAGATGTCGCCAAATAAGCAAAAATGATGCTTAATTAACAAAAACAAAGTCAAAATTGATAAAAACTCAATATTTTGGAGAATGTTTATTTTCTTTTATCATCACTATTTCTAATTAATATTCTTATTTTAAAACACAGTGCATTTTACTGTTCGTAGGAAAGGAATTTTTCATTAGATGGGTGGTTTTCATTAAAGTGTCGTAAAATATTGTACATTTTTTAAAGAACCTTGCTGTCCCAACCAGGAATCGAACCCTGGATCTCCAAACTGGCCAGCCGACGCTCTACCGTTGAACTACTGGGACGAAATTGCAAGCACTTGTCTTTGAAGTGGACTCTGCATTTTCCACCCTCTAATATCAGATTGGCGGGCAACTGACTATCTGACTGACCCCCTCCAGCTATTTCTTACCTTCGGGTAACCTCCTGGTATTACTATTTTTACCTAGGTTAGTATCTTGCGTGGTCGTTATCCTCTCAATTTGAAATCGACGCTCAATGTCCCAAAGTCCACTGAATCCGTGCTAGTCGTACTAGAATCAATTTCAGACCTCCGTCATCGATTCTAGTACGACTAGCACGGATTCAGTGGATAATTCTAGGATTCTAGTCGTACGGATTCGTCGTACGGATTCGTCTAGTTGGACAGATTCTAGTCGTACTGAATCAATTTCAGACCTCCGTCATCTATCCTACAATGCTTCATCTGACCAACCCTTTGAAATTAAAGTACTGAAGAACTTTAAAAATAAAAAAGGAAATGTAAACTGGGTCTTACTTCTTCCATACCTCCTGGCTAATAATATGGTGAAGAATAAAAGAATTTATATCCACTTCAATAGTTTTCTAATCAAAAATTTTATATCCTTAAAAATCTGTTACAACTGTCAAGGGTTTGGCCACACATTAGATTTTTGTTCACACAGGTTGACTTTCTGTGGCAAATGTGGGGAAAAGCATTCTACAGCAACATGTACTTCAACCATTAGATCATGTATAAACTGTGGTGATTATAATTATCATCACCCAGATGCTAATCTTAAAACAGATCACTGTGCCATTGACCGAAAATATTGCCCTGTTTATGCTTCTGCCCTTAAAAAAATTCAATCTCTGCAAAAGGACCAGTGACTTTTTCCTCTTCCCCACATCGGAGCACTAGCCTCCATGGTCATCTCAGGACTCCAGATTAATACCAATAATTCCCTTTCAGCCCATAACTATGCTTTTCAAACCGCAATAGATCTCTCAATAGACTTTATTTGTATTCAGGAACCCTATACTATTAAAGGCAAAATTTTGGATCCCTCTTTTGGCTTTACTCAATATTGTTCAATTTCCAATAAATCTTCCATTATTATTTGCAACCCTCTTCTCGTTGTTAATTTTAAATTTTAAACCCTTTCTTCCGTTTTTGTCGAAATTATTCTTCCAAATAATATTAACTTTACTCTCTCTAGTATTTATTTCCCCCCTAATGATGATATCTCCACTAATATTTCTGAATTTTCCTCTTTTAATTTCCTTTCCTCAAACTATTTAATTCTTGGTGATTTCAACGCTAGGGCTCAGATGTGGGGATATAAATTCATTGATCAAAGGGGTATCCATCTTAATGATTTTTGTTTAGCTAATAATTTCATTGTTTACAATAACCCTGCAGCTGGTCCCACTTTCGTCTCTCACTCTGGAAAGGGGTTTCCTGATCTTACTTTAGTCAGTTTTGGATTCTATGATTTCGTTCAGGATTGGACTGTTCTTGATAGGGAATCTTTCAGTGATCATAAATTTGTCAAAATATCCCTCTCTTTTGACTCCCCTTCTGACAATTCTTTCTTTTTAAAATCTTTTTTCAGCCCTGGTAAATTCATTTATAATTTCAAATCCAAATTTAATTATTTTTATTCCCTCCTTTCTAAAGTTGACAATTGTTCCTCCTTAAATGATTTCTTTGTTAATTTTCTTAGTAATGTTCAGAGCTGTGCTTTTAAATTTATCAGAAAAAAGACAAAAATTAATCAAGTTAGATTTTCTTGGTGGTCAAAAGACCTCGCAAAATTTAGGAATTTTTTAACAGCCTTATCTCGTAGAATCAAATCTCTTGTCAAGAACTCTGCAACACTGATGGATATCACGGAGGCAAAATCCAAATATAAGTTCAATAAAGCTAAATATAAACTTATGATCAACACACACATGGCCAAATTAGATTCCTGGGTAACTTTCTGCAATAATTGTAATTCAAAATTTGGCACTCACTTCAAATTTGCTTTTAAAAAACTTATCAAGAATAAAAGTATCAACATCCAATTTCAGGACAACCCTAACCTTAGTTACTCCGAAAAAATGACCCGTGTTTTAAACCATTGCATTAATGATGATCCCAATTTTGACTCTTTTCCTTTTCACTCAATTCCTGATGGTGGGTTGGGGGGTCCTTTCTCATTCTGAGTTGTCTTTAGTCTTTAACAATCTTAAAAATGGAAAAGCTTCTGGGCTCGAAAATTTAGATTTCAAAATTTGGAAAGATCTTTATAAATTCAATCCAAATTTCTTTTTAAAATTATTTAACTTATGCTTTAAATTCTGTTACTTTCCGGCTTGCCTTAGAAATGCAAAAATTATTTTTCTTTTAAAACCTGGTAGGGACTCTTCTAATTTATCCTCCTTTAGGCCTATTTGTCTCCTTCCTACTCTTGGCAAAATCATAGAAAATGTTTTTAATAGATTTAACTTTTGGTTAAAAACTGAAGATATACTCCATCCCTTGCAATTTGGGTTTCGCGAGCTTCACAGTTGTGAAGACGCTGCTCATAAACTTTTACTCACTATTGAGAACCTTAGACCATTACATCATGTATTTCATGTCAAAATTTTGTAAATCTCATATCCTTAATCTTTGGCAAAATTATTTTAATGATTATATTTCCACCAGGACTGGTGATCCGGCTAGAATCCTGTCTTACCTCCCTATCGTGAATCCTAATTTACAAATTTTTAATAAATACCTCATTTACTTTCTTACTGGTCATGGCCCCTTTCTTGATTACTTATACTTTTTCAAAATTAAATCCACCTCTAACGGTATTTGCAATAAATTCGGTGACGTTGACCATTACATTTTCGATTGTCCTTTTTCTAAAAAATTTCATCTCTGCAAACCTTCCCCCTCTAATAAACCAATTTGGTTCTTCAAAGTTCGTTCAAATCCTTCTTCAGTAGATAAAATTAAAAACTGTATTCTTGTTGCCATGGAAATTTTTAATAAAGTGACCTAAGCTTATGAGTAGATTCTGCTCTCAATTAATTTTGATCAATGAATCCCTTTATTTCATTCTTATTAACTTATATGAACTTATTGTGTTTCCTTCATTTTTTCTTAAAGAAAAAAAAAAGAAAAAAAAAGCTATGTTAACTGTTTTTATTTTCTTGGATTTTTCTTTTGACCTTTTTTATTTGTACTTTTCTTATTTTTCATCTTTAAATTTTATTCTAAATTTCTGTTTTTGTTTTCATACGCCTAATTATTTTCCTTTTCATATATTTTCTTTTTATGTATTTTCTAAATTTTACTTTTAAAATTTTATTATTTTCTTTCATTTTAATTTATTTTTCATTATGTTATTATACCTCACTCTCAATTTTATTTTTCAATGATCTTTTTATCTATATTCGCAATAACCATTTTCCCATTTTTGTAAAATGGACGTACTTGTTTGTCAAGTTCAAATATAGTGTAAAACTGTCTGTTTAATCACAATATTTTTCATAAATTGTTACATTTTTAGACCTAAATAAAAGTTCGTTTTGCGGGATGGTAGACCTTGGGTGCCTCCTGAATGCAGGAGGTATCCTTTCCCGGCCGTGCAGATAGCTACTCTAAACCCACTATGTGAGTCGCACGGTCTGGGGTCTTTAGACCTCCGTCATCTTTGCACTAACCTACAGGGTTGATTTGTTCGGGCGCTATTGTAAAGAACCTTGCTGCCCCCACCGGGAATCGAACCCTGGATCTCCGAACTGGCAAGTCGACGGTCTACCATTGAGCTACTGGGATGAAATTGCAAGTTCTTATCTTTGAAGTGTGACTCTGCAATCTGAATGGGAAGTCATTGCATTATGTAGGGAAAGTCATGTGCTGCCCACATCAAATTTGTTTTGTTTACACATTCGGAGATTTCTTTTCGCATTTTGTCGAAATTTGCCACCGTGGTTTAAACCCTGATTTCCACCCAAATAATCTGAATGTCGACCACCTCTCTCACCAGAAGCCGTTTTTCCTTTAATTAGTTGCTGTCACATACTCTCTGTCATGGGTGGCGAGGCCTCCTCCCATCTGTATGCCGGACCCTTCTTCGGACGCACAGGAAACAATCAGTAATGAGATAAGCACTGATATTAAGTTCGATTTTTCTGGTTTTTTTTCTCCATCGGGTGGCTTCCTTCGTCATTTGCATAGATAAGAGTTTTGTTGTTTGGTTAACAGATCCATTCTTGGTCGTGAATTTTTTTAATAACGCGGAGGACGGTTGCAGTTTTGGAAGGGTTTTGCATGCAGGTGGGGCGAGGCACGAGGATGAATGGGTGGGCTCTTTTCTTTTTTCCTGATGTACGGTGCATGGCACAAATTTATGACTCTGCTGAAATTAGGTAAAATATGAAGGAAGTGATTTTTAGCACTTAAAAATCGCATCACGGATGCAACGGCGTAAATAAAAGTTGTAGTCCCTTAATATGTTAAGGGTCATCTCAAAATGTCAGTTAGCGCCCACCTCCAAATAAGAGCATTTAAGAAAATGTTTTCATTTTGCAGTGTCCAAAATATAGGTCGCTGCCCCCCCCCCCCCACACACACACACACTCGAATTTTACTTTGGGGGAAACTAACATTTAGAAAGGGCCACAGTTTTAGTTTTATGGAAACTGACATTTGGAAAGGGACACAATTTTAGGTTTGGGAAAACTAACATTTAGAAAGGGCCACAATTTTAGTTTTGGAAAACTAACATTTGGAAAGGGCCGCAATTTTAGTTTTGGGAAAACTAACATTTGGGAAGGGCCAAAATTTTAGTTTTGGGAAAACCAACATTTGGAAAGGGACACAATTTTAGTTTTGGGGAAATTAACGTTTAGAAAGGGTCACAATTTTAGTTTTTGACCCCCCCAAAGCGAATTCTTGGATAAGTTTGGGGAAGGAAAGCACCAGATAAGCACTGAATGCATCGATATGTTAGCTAAGAAATCGAAGAATCACTTTTCAGTAAATCTGGATGTCGGTGGGGAAGGAGAGGAGGATTTCCAGCATCTATTGTGAATGTAGCTACAATTCCATGAACTAAGATAACTTGTAAACTAAACGTCATGTTTTTACGTAAAGTGGCAACGAAAATACAGGAGTCCCATATAAGTCCTTATGCAACCCTTTAACTTTCGATTGAAGTGTTCTAGGGCTGCGGAAGCAGGGTCAACTAGTAAGAAAACGACTATATATATATAAACAAGTATATATTTGATTTTAAAATTTAACATAATTTTTTAAAACGAAAAATAGAACTCACAGACGATTTTTTTCCCCTTTAACTCTAATTTAGCCGTTTCAAATGTTTACAGTAAAATAATTTAAAAAAACTGAAGAATGAAATGCATACGATTTATTTTTTAATTTACGTATTTATTTCCAGTATTATTTCTATTCAATACAACTAAACTTTTTTTTAATATTATACCAAAATAAAGAAGATTAGAAATCATTCAGCGAATCGTCAGCATGCTTAGTTCTGAATTGACGAATTAAGAACACGTCACTGGTTGTGTATTATGGTATTTTTAACAAATAACTAGCTTTTCGAATTGACAATGATTTATGCTCTGTGTAATAAAAATACTGCAGAAACTGCTCGGGATTTTAGACGGCGATATCCAAACTTGCCTGAAATTTTACGTACATTTGTTTATCAGATGATGTGGAGATTAAGAACTACCGGTTCATTTCATCCAAGACCTGGCCCTGGGAAAAACCGTTTGTACACGGAAGACCAAGAAACTGACATCTTCCTATTTTTCTTTCAACCTACGAACAAGCATTCGAAAAACAAGCAAAACTTTGGGGCTACCTAGTATGTCAATTGCTAGAACACTTGGAAAATACCATTGGCATTCATTTTGTACTCATAGACTTCAAGCACTTCATCTCTCCGATTTTACCAGTGTGTAGCATTCTGAAAATTGGTTGTTAATCCAACAAGACATCAATTTGAACTTTGTTAAGAACATTCTGTGGACTGATGAATGTTTGTTTACTGAAGATGGAGCAATTCATACTCACAACGATCATTAATGGGATAATACGAAACCATTTTTTGTCCGTGAAATACATCACCAGAGAAAATTTTCTGTGTCTGTATGGTGCGGAATTCTGAATGGAAAACTGATTGGTCCTGTGTTTTATGAAGGGACTCTTACAACTGAAAAATACATGCAGCTTATTTTAAACGGGGCTGTAACGGATTTTATGGAGACGGCGACATTATCGCTTCTAAAAAAAATGTATTATCAACAAGATGGCGCGCCTGCACACCAGGCTATAATTGTGACAAACTGGCTCAAAGAAAACTTTAATAAACAGTGGATTGATTTGAAAGGAGCCACAGAATGGCCCCCCAGATCCCCTGATTTAAACCTTCTCGATTTTTATTTATGGGCCGTCTTCGATCACTAGTTTATAATACTCGCCCACTAAACGCAATTGACCTTAACCAAAAATTAATTGATGCATGCCACAATATTAGTGGTGAAGAACTCCAAAATATTTACAGAAGCATTATTAGAAGAGCTCAGTTATGCATTGGAGTTGAAGGTAAACATTTTCAGAATGCCTTTATAGACTTTATTATCCAATAGTTTTTACTTTCCTTATACGTATACATAGTATAATATATACAGGAAAAATGTTGTGACTGGTGGAAAATTCGAATTCGAGTTTTCGACGAAAGAGCATATTTCAGACATCCTTGAACTGAAATCGAACGCTTTTTAGGTGGTGTTTGTGCGTATATGTGTGTGTGTGTGGTACGTATGTGTGGTGTGTGTGTGTGTATTTGTGTGGTGTGTATGCTTGTGGTGTTTATTTGTGTGGTGTGTGTGTTGTGTGTGTATGGTGTGTGTGTGTGTATGGTGTGTGTGTGTATGGTGTGTGTGTGTAAGGTGTGTGTGTATGATGTGCGTGTGTGACGTATGTGTGGTATGGTGTGTGTGGTGTGTGTATGCGTGTGTGGTGTGGTGTGTGTGTATGCGTGTGTATGCGTGTAGTGTGGTGTGTGTATGCGTATGCGTGTGTGGTGTGTATGTGTGTATGGTTTGCGTGTACGCGTGCGTGTGGTGTCGAAAGCCCAGGCCAACCGACTCGTCCGAAGACTTAGAGCAGGTGTGCGTGTGGTGTGTATGGTTTGTGTGTGTATGTGTGTGTGGTGTATATGTGTGTGGTGTATATGTGTGTATGGTTTGTGTGTGTATGTGTGTGGTGTGCGAGTCTTTGGATGCGATATCTCACGAAGGAATGGAGCGTTTCGAACGAAATGTATTTGGTACAAATATTGCAATCGGTGAATACTAAATGCCTATCGATTTTAAACGTAATCGAATGTTCAAAACACTCTCCAAATGTTCAAATGAAGTTTTGAAATAAATTCATTAAATTATCAGCACCTTCAATAATGTATGGAAATGATCATTTTTTATGTAATGTTTCATTAGAAAACGAATAATAGAAACTTTAAGACGCTAGCAGGAATCGTTATCGAGATATTACAGATGTTTCTATTAAATCTAACAAAATTATAATATTAAAAATGTATTAATGATCGTAAAATATGTTCACGTTTCATACAATATTATGCGACAAATTTGTTATCATCATTCTTGTGGATCTAGTTCGTTCTTTTCGTGATAAAAGATACTTGTGAATTAGATTTGTATTTTTACGGTCAACAATTCACCAATAGTCATTTATATATAAGAAAAGCTCTTCTCTCCATCTGTGTGTAACGTTTGACGATAAATTTGGCGAACTTGGCCACCAATTTAGGGAAATATCACCATTTTATCTATATGTCGCCCCAGATTGACGATAATATAGTCAATATTGCAAAAATGATACTAAATTAATGAAAATAACGCTAAATTGATGGATTATTTATTAAAATATTTTAATATATGGTCTGTATTGCTTATTGCGGAAGCTTTCGATATTGATAATTGTCAATTCAGAATAGCGCGAAATATAAGTTGATTGAATATTTTGAAGTAGTTTTATATATTGTCCTCCAGAATAGCGCCAAATATACAATGCAACATTATAAACATTGTTTCGTGGATATTATACTTCTTTTTTTTTTACCTTGAAAGAAGTAATTTTTTTGCATTATATAGGGATTTTTTCAGTACAAGATTTTTTACAATACAAACGATTTTTAGATTTTTTACAATACAAAACCAAATCAGCAACTGTATACCCAGCCATTCTAAACTGGGTTCAACGACACAGTAAAATACACATTTGCACTAAACATAAATGCATCGTTTGGCCATTTGTCGGCGTGATGTTACAATGAGTTACCGCGTTATTAGAAAAATCACTAATATATATCTATATTTTTCAAGGATTAAGGTCACTTGTAAACCCAACATTCTATTTAGGGAAGAAGTATATATGTATATATATATATAATTTTTTTTTTTTTTGGGGGGGGGGACTATCTAAACACTCCATATGTGAATACAGTAGTTAGTAAACGTTTGCAAATTCATTATCTCTTTCAAAAACTATTCATCTCATCACGTACTATAAGGGTTTTGTTGCCATTCTGCAAATACTACGATTCTAACAAACTCTTGTCAATTTCTTTTCGTCAATAATGAGAAGCGTTCATTGTTTTTTATAAAAGGGAAATCTGTTCGATTGATCGAATGGGTGTGACATATAAAAATGAACTATGATAAGGACAAAGTTTCTTTTAGAGATAACGCATCTTTTTCCGAGCACGTTCTTCTTATCACCCGTAGTCAACAACTGTTGATTGGTGGAAATAAATGCTCCATTGAAAAAAATGGTAAAACGAGAGGAGTGGAGTTGTTTCAAATGGCTTGTTTACAATGCGATTAATTCCATGCATCGGTAACTCATCTAAACGTTGATTGGTGAGATCTTTTCACTTTCATCTTGAAATGTTTATCTGCGGGTACAGCCGTTTTTCATTTCATTCTCTGTTTCAATTTATCGGTTTTCCCTTTGTTTAGCATGGGTTCATATTTTTATTTATTTCCACCTGAGAAAGAGAGAGAGACAAGAAGCAGACCTACAGAATCGAGCTAGAATTCCACGTAGCATAACAACTAAAGAATACACGCCAAGCAAACCTCTAATTAGGAACAAAGGAATGGATACTACCGAACCACCAACGATGCCACGAAGAGCTTCAACAAGATATTTTGAGAGCAGCAATTTTCAGCCCCATTCACGTTGTATGCTTTTGCGGTGTATGCAGACCCGCAACCAGAAACGAAACTCAGGAGGGGACTGAAGTGACATTCAAGGGGGTGGACTGAATAGGAACTTTTTTGGGAGGGGGAGCGAGGGGGATTCACTAAAAGATTAAATTTTAGTTTTTAAATAAATTGCTTTATTAAAAAATATTTTAATTAATTATAACTAAATGCGGAAGATTTCATTGTTGGAGACCACTATTATTATGTGTTATTGAGTCAAAATTTATGTACTACTGAGCCTATTAATAATTAGTATTTGTAAAACTTATTATTACATATTTGGATCCCTACAAGTTACTGTGCAAATTATTAACACATTATCAATTGCATAGCTGTGTTTTTAAGCTAAGAGTTGATTATGAAAATCCATATAGCTGCAATATATCACTATTAATATCTAATAATTCATTTATATTATACGCATTAATTAGAAGTAAAGCTGTAAATGAATTGAAGAAAATTTCTAAAAATTAATACAAGTTAACGTCTAATATTAACTCTATAACTATTAACTACTCAATTTTGACTCTGTAATGCATAGCAATAATGGAATCTTAATTTAACTTTTTAAAACTTCTAACTATTTTCAAATTATATATGTAAATAAATTGATCAGCAGTATAACCACAAATTTAGCTAAACAAAAAATTTTTTCTGTAATATATAAAACGAAATAATGTATAAAATGTTCTCAAAAAGCAATTTTTCATGCAAAATTTGGATGACATATGTAAAGAACGTTGTTGTCCCAACCGGGAATCGAACCCTGGATCTCCGAACACTGGCCAGCCGACGCTCTACCGTTGAGCTACTGGGATCTATTCTGTATATATATCGCTCCTCGTTGTATCGATTAATGTTTGAGATACTCTATAATATCGAAATCATCAATATTTTGACATAGTTAATTAAATTTCATAAATTTTGCTACAATTTTGAAGTTGAAATATACGAAGATTATATTCAAAACCAACAATATCCTGATACAATTAATTAAATTCCTCCAAATTTCTACAATTTTGAAGTTGAAATATGCAAAGATCATATTAAAAAACCAATTTTTAATTTTTATTTTAGCAACTATATAAAATTGTATATATGCATAAGAATAATTATAAAAGTTCGAAAGCATGATGAATATAATATGATTAGAGTAATGAGATAAATATAGTAGAATCCCATTTATTAGGATCAAATATGGATCAGCAATCACAGTTAAGGATAATTAAATTAATTATTAAAACTGCAAGTGTTGTTGTCGACTGGAGTGCGTATTCAAAAGTTAGAACCCGCACAAACGAGCCGAACGGTTGAGGTGAAAACCATGACTCGCATGTTCTCCATGCTCGTAAATAAGTTCTTTTGGCTCCCTGCATTTTCTCTTTGAAATCAATGATCACTTTTCGATACCATCCGTTAGTCATGGTGCCATTAAAAGAACATAGAAATCCATTAATCAAACTGATCTGTATCGTGTAATTTCTACATCTGCCCTCTAATCTTGAACACTTACATTTGCTGAACTGGAGCTTTTAACTGTGAAGCTCAAGCCGCATTTCTATGTTTTGACAACTGAGCTTGAAAACGGTGCTCCTCTTAAACGTCCCACCTAGATCTATCGGAGACATTAAAATAAAAATAAAAAAGTGGGTTTGGTTGTACTTGGTAAACGGCAGATGCGTGTCGTGTAGCGGTGTTTCTTTTTTTTTTTTTTCTCTCTCTCTCTCCAGCTCTCCATGTCTAGAGGATGGAAAATGATAACTGATAAGAGTGCAGGCAATAATTATATCGGTTGCACCTCTCTTTATATAGATAATGTCGTCCCGTTGAGAAGCTTTTAGGTATTTCATGTTTGGGAGGGTAAAAGGAAAAGTGCTGTAGCTGATTCATGGGATCTTATTTATTAATTTTGTGAAGATTGTGACATCTATATATAAACCCTTATATGCATCCCTTAACTTTTGGTTGAAGTGTTCTAGATCTAGAGTTGCAGTTGTAAGGGTCTACCAATTAATAGGAAATATATTTTTTAATTTTGTGACGATTGTGACATCTATATACGAGTCCTTATATGCATCCCTTAACTTTTGGTTGA
Source organism: Amaurobius ferox (assembly GCA_951213105.1). Lineage (NCBI taxonomy): Eukaryota > Metazoa > Arthropoda > Arachnida > Araneae > Amaurobiidae > Amaurobius > Amaurobius ferox. Next base: position 44,983,660 of record OX578139.1, on the reverse strand, counting down.
AGTGTTCTAGATCTAGAGTTGCAGGAGCTGGGTCTACAAATTAATATGAAAGAGATTAATTTTGTGAAGATTGTCTGTGACATCTATATATGAGCCCTTATATGCATCCCTTTAACTTTTAGTTAAAGTGTTCTAGATCTAAAGTTGCAGTTGTAAGGGTCTACCAATTAAAAGAAAATATATTTTTTAATTTTGTGATGACTGTGACATCTATATACGAGTTCTTATATGCATCCCTTAACTTTTGGTTGAAGTGTTCTAGATCTAGAGTTGCAGGAGCTGGGTCTACAAATTAATAGGAAAGAGATTAATTTTGTGAAGATTGTCTGTGACATCTATATGTGAGCCCTTATATGCATCCCTTTATCTTTTAGTTAAAATGTTCTAGATCTAAAGTTGCAGTTGTAATGGTCTACCAATTAAAAGAAAAGATATTTTTTAATTTTGTGACGACTGTGACATCTATATACGAGTCCTTATATGCATCCCTTAACTTTTGGTTGAAGTGTTCTAGATCTAGAGTTGCAGGAACAGGGTCTACTAACTAGTAGGAAAGAGAATCTGCTATGGATTGAAAAAAATTACAGCACCTCTAACAATGAATTGAAGAAGTTAGAATTTCTATCTCGAAAACGAAGCAAGATAGGCTAAATTTTTAAATTACAAAGTGGCAGACAGTTCTCTGTTTAGTATAGAAAGACTTGTGGATGTGGTTTGCATATGATATGTACACAGACGATAAAGAATGAAGTTAACAAAAAGTGATAATTAAGTAAATGTGAAGTACTTCCATAGGAAATGAGTAATATGTATGGAAATATAATTATCTGTGTAATAAGCTAATTTTAATTTTAGTCCTATTTGTTTTTTGCATTAAAAATAAATATTATTTTTTATCGTCTGTGTACATATTATGCGCAAACTCCGTGTCTTTTCATATTAAATTGAGAACTATACGTTTGCGGTAGAACATTTTCGTCTATCTTGTTTTTGTTTTCGAGATACGAATAGTGACTTCTTAAATTTGGAATTAGAGTCGCTGTAAACTTTCGTCGATAGCGCAACAAGGCAGCAGTGCTCGTTTATGGCAAATAAATAAACACACAGACAATAAAACACAAAACTACGGTTTCAAATACAGCAGAGGTCGGTGACATGTTGACATTAATGTTGAAATTTGTAGTTCTTTAATTATAAGATGCACTTAACACAGTAAGAAGTTCGATCAATTCACGTTGTTTTCAACAAAAAATGAACTCGCTAGCACGTTGGACTTTGTGGCTGATACGCCTGTGAATCGAAGCTCCTCTCTTCTGCAGACTGTACACTTATGCTATCTAGTAGTTCTTATTCTTTCTTCATGAATTCACAATGGGTAGCGAAATTGTAGACAGTAACGAAGATGTGAACATCTATCTTATTTGAATATTTATGCAGTTTTAAAATTTCTTATGCTCATCTTTTTCCAGGGAACTGAAGATTTTGCCCGTTAAAAGCGAGAAAATCAGGTTTAAATTAATATTGTATCAATTGAAGGTTCAAAATTTTCCACTTTAAATACGGAATACAGCACATTGTTACAACGTATCATCTGGAATCGTGGGTGGTCACGCAGGATACAAGAATGAGTCCACATTTTTGGATAACTAACATGTTTATTCATAAATACAGCGTAAAAATGAACAATATACAGTAAAGCAAAGCTTAGATGTTTCACTAATTTCACAAAATAACTGATACTATTTTCAAAACATTGACGAAATCATTTCACAAAACAACAGCTACTAGTCTCGAAACATTGACGAAAGTCACAGTCCAATGTAGCTCGTATCTCATCAATTGCTCTTCGACGGAGCGATGACTCCTTTTATAGACTCTCCGTAGAAATTTCTGGAAACCTCTCATATCGCGTAGAATAATCGTTATTTCGAGGTGCTTCTAGAAAATTCGGGAAGTCGCCAACTCTACGTTCGCGTCATGGAAAAGCCTGGATGAGTGTTTTTTCCGTCTGGTTCTCAAAAGAAAAGACTCCGGTGAGGGAATATTACACGTTCGCAACACTATGCAGGACTAAAAGGTATGCCAGTCATATGACGGAATTGAAAATTTGCAAAGCTTTCTCTCCCATTTGACGTTTAATCAATTTTTATCAATTTGGTGACATTTTTATCAATTTGGCAAAATTTTCGTCAATTTGGCAATATTTAAAAAAAGTCGCCAAGTTTACGACATCCCGCCAAATTTTTCGCCAAGCATTACGGACGGGCGGAGAAATGGGTTATTCATATATTCGTTATGTTATTTCCAAGATATTAAATTTTCATCAATTAGTCATCATTTTCATTGATTTAGCGTTAATTTTATCAATTTGGCGACATTTTCATCAATTTAGCAGCATTTAGAAAGATGCGCCAATTTATCGACATGCTGCCAAAATTTGTCGTCAGAAATGCGCCAAGCGTTACAGACGGAGAAATAGGTTATTCTTATAGTAGATTCTTATATTTTTTCCAAGATATTGAATTTTCATCAATTTGTCGTCACTTTTACAAATTTGGCTACATTTTTATCGTTTTGGCGACATTTTTATCAATTTGGCGACATTTTCGTCAGTTTGGCAACATTTAAAAAAAGCTGTCCAAGTTGGCGATATTCCGTCAATTTCGACACCAAAATTTTGCCAAGCGTTACCCAGAGATAGATAGATAAATAAACAGATAAATCAAGGTGTTTATATTATACATTCTCTCAAGTCCTTATGCATCGCTTTAACTGTTAATTGAATCTACTAAAAGCGGTTATGCGTTGTTAATCGAAGAAAGTTAGCGGCGAATGGATGAAGATAGAGATCCTATCTCGATAACGAAGCAAGATAAGCCAAAACTTTCAATTACAAAGTTGGAAAATGTTCTCGATTCAGTATGGAAAGACGCGCGATTTGCACATAACATGTATACAGACGATAGAAAAGGATGTCAACAAAAATGGAGAATTATTGTACTGTATCATTTGTCTGCAATTTTTATACAAGATTCATTTTGATGTGAATAACATCTATGCTCGGGGTATATACGGCGGAAATCGAAGAGTTACGGGAAAATGGGTTTGGTCGCACTTTGGTCGCTAATATCTCCGAAACTAATAGATAAAAAATGTAAATAATTTTTCTTGTGTTGTCGAAAAAAGTCCGGATTATGAATATATAGAAATCATTTTAATATTTTGAACTTTATTTTTTTTTTCGAAAAAAATTAAAAATGTATCTGTCTGAGCGAGTTTTTTTTCTTTTTTCTTACTTTCTCGCGAAACATCTTCAAAATATAAAATATAGATACAAATAAGCGACAAAAATAGATATTAGAAAATTTAGTTTATAAATCTATATTTTTATAAAAAAAACCTCTAGTTTTCGAGTAATCGTATTGTCAAGTTGAAGTATTAGAAAATTTAGTTTATAAATCTATATTTTTATAAAAAAAACCTCTAGTTTTCGAGTAATCGTATTGTCAAGTTGAAGAAGATTGAAAATGTTTCATTTTTTCAAGTTTGTAATGCTTAGAAATTTTGTGAGAAGAAGAAAATTATTCTGAGAAATTAAAATTGCTATCTGTGGACAACAAGTAAAAATTTGCAGCTCTTTAAAAGCCCAACAAGTGTATGTAATTGGATTTTGGATCGAGCTTTTGAAGGATGTTAGTTACAATTTCGATATTTTAGTATTTTAACCTGGGTCTTCCAATGGGTGGGAAAGCTGAAATACTGTTTAAAATGTCACAAGGTTTTGAAGCGTAATGTGCTTACTTACTCCTTGGTGAAATATTAGTGCATCAGCATGATATATTTTATTTTGTTCAAGACATAAATTTAAATGAACTTGGGGATTTTAAAGCTGTTTAATGATTGGTGAGGTTTGAACAGAATAGATGGAAATACACGTATTCAAGTACAAATTTTAAATAAATTAAAAGTAGCTTATTACACGGATTATTATTTTCTCATGCATATTTCTTGCCTTCTTTTTCAAAAGCACTTTAGTATTCCGAGGTATTTTTATAATTATCGTTGTTCGTTGACCTCAATCTTTTTCGTCTGTGTATATGTTACGTACAAACCACACTAAATAGCGAGTATTCTATAACTTTGCAATTGAATTGTTTTGCCTATCTTACTATGTTTTCGAGATCGGAAATTTAACTAACCTTTTTTTTTCATCGCTAAAACTTTTTCAATCCATACTAGTTTTTCTTATTAATAGATCCTGCTTTTTAATCTCTATAGAACATTTCAATCAAAAGTTAAAGGAATACATAAGGACTTATGAATCTTGCATATAGGACAAATAAACACAGAAACCGTGTAAAAATATTCTAAAGAGTCCCAAACGTATAAATCCACCTAAAAATGAATTTTTATTTTCATTACTTTCCCAATACATCTTTTTGTGTTCGGTAGAGAAAGTAAAAATCTCAAATTTCTATTTACTCTCTCCAAATTTGATCTTTTTCTCGTCTGCCCAGTCATCTTTCATACACGACTGCAATTCCCTCACACAGACTACCAGAGAATAATTCAATTATGCTTCAAATGATGCAATCCACGTTGAATGATCAACTATCGAGGATTTCTTCTTATTTTAACAATCATTGATCTTTTTTTTTTTTTAAAAGAACCTTTTCCAACGTTCGCCACACAATGCAAACACAGAGATGGCCACTCCTCTATTTCTCTCTCTAGGTACAATTCCCTTTGGTTCTAACGTAATGAACCCAAACAACCGCTCGCTTAACTCCGAGTGTGAAGAATTCATTAAGTAAGGTTGCGAACACTTTGTACGCAGCGTTTTCTTATTAGTATGTAAATGAACAGAAAGCAGGATGTCGGGAAATTTTATTCCAGACTTTATTTTTTTTTCTCTCTCTCTCCCTCCTTCCTATAAGCATTCGAACGATTTGGTGTTGAGGAAGCAGATCACGTATTCCAAGAGTAGCGAATGTTTAAAACAACGAGGTGAAAATCTTGAGGCGATCTTCAGGGGGTGCTGGAGAAAGTTCGGAGATTTGTACCGGGGGAATCCTCTGGAGTGGGTGGCATTTCCAATGTTTTCTACTCTAAAATTTGTGTTTACCGTATGTGGTTAAATGTGTGCATTTGTATGGCTTCGTGGATGGTTGTCTATTGAGCTGTAAATATGTTAACGAAACATAAAAAAAAAAAAAAGAAAAAAAAAGTCAGCTCCCCCGTGAATTACTTTCTTCCAAGATGGAGCAAGGAGATGAAATCAATATTTGCTGGCTGGCACCAATTTGATTAACTGCGTCATTGAACTATGTACACTGCTTAACTGACTGCTCTACAGAGGAAAGAGAGATTTTTTTTTTTTTATCGATTATTACTTTCAATACAATCCATAGCATCGCTAAATACAAATTGATTGGTTTTTTTAACACTTTCCAACATAGTTGAAAAGTGTTGTGATTTTGGGCATTCCGTCTGTCTGTCTGTTCGTCCGTTCACACGATAACTGCCGTAAAAATGACTCTATCGGAAACAAATTTTAGTATGTTGTTGAGACAGACGGTCCGTGGGATGTCTGGGGATGTAAACGAATAATATCACCCAATTAGCTTTGGATTTAACCTGGATTGAAAAAATGAAATACATTGAACCCATGGGACTTCATTTTTCAAGCATTTTTTAAGCGAAGTTAAAATTCACAAATTGTTATGAAATTTTTAGGAAATATTCAAGTTATCACATAAAATGTTAAAAAACATTTTAAAGAAATATGTTGGGAAGTTGAGTAAAAATTGAAATAGTAATTACACCCATGATATATGAGGGCGCGGTAGCCCATTGGTTAGCGCGCTGGAGTTGCACTCGGTAGGCCCGGGTTCGATTCCAGCCACTGCCAAAACTGCCGCCGTGTTCATGCGGAGTACGATCACGTTAAACATGTGGGTCCGAAAGTCCTTCCGAGAGGTTGGTGGTAGGGGAAGGAGGGTTCGGTCCCTGTGGATGCCACCCCCACTGGGTTCCGGTCTAAATTGGGTGGCACTTCCCGACCGTCCAAACAGTTACCTTACACCTTTCTGGTAGGTCGGACGGTCTGGGTTTCAACAACAACCCATGATATATGAAGCTATCACGTGACTCTTTGCAGAATAAAATATGTCCTCCATTTCCTCTGTTCCCGCAGATGCTTACAGATCGTTTAAATTTATATTTAGCGTTGCATCCATCATAAAACCGCTTTATTTTTGCGTATTATCTGTGTATCTATATTCTGTGCGAACACAATTACAATATTTTTTATTTTAAATGATCACTAAACTTTGACTTTTCCTACAACGGAGCCAAATTTTAATACTATATATAGCATGCAGAATGTAAACAAGCAAGCGATTGTAAGGTGAGTTGTATAATAATTACTAAATTTTTTCACGCAAAATTATTTAGCTCTGGAGTCTGGACTATAAATGATATGAATGAAAAATTCATTGATTTTACATAGAGAGGCAGACAATTTATATTTCGATGATGTCATTCGAATAAATTTCATTTGATGTAAATGGCACAGTCTTTTTTGATGAAATTTGAAGTTTTCAAGTTTAATAAATTACTATAGTGCTGTGATAATTTAAAAATATCAGCGCTGAATACATTACATTTTAGAGATGTATAAATAAAATTGCATTTTAGTTGGAAAGTGTTTCCTAATTTATACTTTATGCATAATAGATCTCTCTTGTTTTAATAATATCTACGTATCTGTCAGTCTAGCCTGTCAGCAAGAGATTCTATTTAAGTTTTGGTACTTTTATTTTAATTGGTAAACATATGAGGCTTATTGATTTACAGCAACATTGGAACAGAAGAAATCTTATAATTTGAAAAAAAAAAAATATTTTTTTCGAAAATTCGACATTTTGTCTTTCCCTATAAATACATGGTACTCTATATTGAAGATATTTTAATCATGTTGATAATCGCAACTCCAGTTTTTGAGTTATCTACAGTTTTCGAGAGCTTTAGAACTCGAAAAAACTCTTTCTAGGGCGATGTCTGTCAGTGTTTGTCTGTGAAATGTGCGTATTCTTTCTAGCTAAAAAACTAACAGACCACCAAATTTCATAAAATTTGGCAGATAAGTCTTTTGTGGGTTCTTAAAAATATACTCTAAATATACTTTTGTACGATTCGAAAATAAAAAGAACCTGCCTCTTTTAGCGGAATGGCTCGCAAAAATCGTCAAAATTAAAAATAAAGGACTACATATGCTGAAATGTATCAATCAAATACTTGTCTTGCATGTAATTTTTGACGACGAAAAAGATAAGACCAACAGTATAACCCTAGGACTAACCATTCTGGAGATATTTCAGTTTTCCCGCATTTTTGCCAAGCCGCCTTTACATCCAGGCACTATACATGAAAACAAAACCTGAATTAAAACAGCAAATTTGATGTAATTTCAAGTAATCATCGGTGTTATTTTTTGCAAGCTCAATTTAATGAATTATAAAAGGAATAGATGGAAAATTGGAATTGAGTCTGTAGAGTAAGTAATGTGCTGCCCACATCAGATTTTTTTTTTTTGTTCGAGGAATAAATTCCAATTCGTAATGTGTTCGTGCTTTGCCGTAGTAGTGATAATGCGTTGGTGCAGAAGGTTACAGAGGTTTTTTTTTACTAAATAAAGATATATTGATATACTGATTGTTTTATGCACGAAATGCGAGATTCTTATAGATATTGATTACACGAATCGAGAGATTATCTGGGGAGAATAAAATCGAATGATATGTGTGTGACGAATATATAAATGAACTGTACATAGTGGTAATAAATATTATCTTGACAAGATATCCTTTACAATGATATTTTTGAAAACTTCATAATGCAATTTTTTTTTTTATCAAAAATAAGTTTGTCAAATAGTTTTAATTAATCGGAGAAATTTGGTCCAGTTTTCAACTGTGAATAACAATAACCATTAGCAATATACGATAAAATACCATGATACAAAACTGTAAAGGTATCAACCGGATTTGGAAGCAAAAATAGCCATTATTTTTTTCTACATAATTGTGATGGAGCAGTCATTCCCGCTAGAGTTCTTAACAGATTTTGTTGTGGATGTTCTCAGTAGCCCCCCCCCCCCTCCACACACACACAATAAAAAGTACCTGTGTATAATTTTTCCTTTCTAAATAGTCTATGCTATGTTTAGTATTGATTTTAAATCATTTTACTGGCTTTTAAGGTGATTAGAATAGCAAAATTCAAAAGTTGAACCTTTGATTGAAACCTTTCCCTTTCATTCCCTTATAAATGGGGAAAATATTTCAAAAGAAGATACAAAAGGCAACGTTAGTTTCTGTTTTTTCTATTTGCAAGTTGTTGTGTTGTGTTTTTGCAAATGCAGGCTGTTTCAGCGCAATATTTTATTATAGCAGGTATGCAGTTAAAAAATTTTGTCGATATGTGATTTCAATATTTTCACATAACCATTTAATGCTATTTTATAGGGGTACATCCTACAAATCTGTTTAAAATATATGCCGCGAGTTTGACAAAAATTTTGGAAGCATTAATCTATAATGATTTCGATAAAATTGTTTCAAGTTAAGATAGATTTTTCATCCAGTTTATATTTAACAGTAGATCGGGATTTGTTAACTAGCTTAGGACTTGCGCTTCATGCTCAACAAGTAAAGCAAAATTTACACATTCCTTTGCGTTCGACAGAGTCTTATTTTTGGCGATTCAATCAATCTTTTCCGAGAGATCAGCCCATAAGTTAGCAAGGTCGCTTCATTCCTGTCTAATTCCGCACACTGTATCCTAAACTGAAACAGAGTTTAAGGTATAAAGGGTGTACAGAGATAAATATAGCTAAGGTACAGAGATAACTAAAAATTTGAAGTGAGTTACTAGTAATAAAAAGTTAAGAAACACTGGCTTAAAAGATAGTCAGACTTTATTTTCGAAATGCAATTGAACTCTTGCTGATTTTACATATGACCAAAATAATTACCAAATGTATGGTGAGCATAAACTTAGGAAAAACTCAAACAACTTAATTAAGCACAAATTTATAAAACAAAGCAGCATACAGCTGTTTTGAGGATACGTTGTAGTCCCTTCTTCAGGGCAAGATAGACTAACAAGTCCGAAGTCAAAAATACAAACTGACGAAATTTCATCTTTTTAACTTAGGGTTTGCTGGCCTATCTTGCACTGAAGAAGGGGATTTAACGTATCCTCGAAACGGCTGTATGTTGCTTTAGTTTATTAATTTTCTTTAATTACGTTGTTTGAGTTTTCTGTAAAAAATTCAATTTAATTGCTTTTATTGCCCGTCAATATTTTCGATATTCCAAAAACTGGCTGAACTGCACTCTCAAATCATCATCTGATTCGCAATTAAATCCCACGTAATAGGTGAAATTGGGGCTACTGGTACACTTTTCATAAGCCCAACTGCCACACTTTATGCTTTGAATTCAATCATTACCATGAGAGTTAATCCGCTGAGGCTCATCGCATATTAAGCAGTAGGTCTCTTCGTAGAATCCGGTTAAGTGTTTATATAAAATTGAGAGGTAGAGGCAATTGGTTCTTCACCATGAAAGAGGTGTCTGCGATCATTTTTGTTTCAGTGGTTTCTCTCTTTTCCAGTGGAATTTCGGTTCTAAGACTGCTTTCTTGCTTTAGTATTATATATTTCTTCTCGAAGTACTTGTTTTGCGTGTGAAATGCTAAAATGGAAGTTGACATTTATTTTATAATAGAAGTTGGTCTTTATTGGTGTGCTTTCTTAGTTCTACCTTTGGAAACGGTCTTGATTGTTCGAGCGAAATCAAAGGGTCTGAATTACCTGAATTTTCTTGTGCGTATTCAACAAAAACCGTCAACCAGCTCTGTATAGTCAACTAGCTCTGTTCAACCTTTTTGAACTTCTATATGCTAAACACTTTGTCGTAATACATACTAACATACATAAAAAAATATGTAATTTTAGTGCTACTTAAAAACTGCTAACGCATTTATTACTCACTACAGTTTATTTTAGTTTTATCGTTCCCACTCGCGCAGAATAATAGCGTTTATTATGCTGCGAGAGTGGGACCGGAAGGAGTATACTTAACTAACACTCTATTTACTTAACTAACACCATCTACATTGACATATTGTAGTTATTCGCCATTGGTCAACAATCAAGCTCATTACACTGCTGCTTGTAAGAACGTACAAAATTTCCTTGAAGAAAGCAGTTATAAGTCAGTTAGGTGATTACAATAGTTTCAAGGGCGTTGTAAGCCCCCTTCTTCAGGTCAAAACAGTTAAAACAGTATGCGCCCTTAACAAGAGTACGAACTGCGAAAAGGCAAGCAATGAGAAATTTAAATGAGCTAAGACCCACACACAATAAAAAATTCGCACTGAAAATCATTCATAAACATATCATCACAAGATGATAAAGGGTGCTTCTCTCGCCTACGAAGACATGGGGGAGCTGGCACTGAGAATGAAATCTGAAGCATTAATAGGAGATTAAAAAACATGAATATATGAGCCGTTAAATTATTGATAGAAAATGAAAGTGTTTAAAGGGAGGAAAATAATGAAACCCTTGTAAAGAAAAAATGGTAGAAAATTACGGGGGAATGAGGCAGTAATTAAGAAGAAAATAACAAAAGGAAGTTAGCAGTTTCTTAACTACCATATAATTAACAGTGGCTTAGAAAGCTTATAACAGACCTAGTCTCCCCTAACAAAGTTTATTTACAGAAGAGCATGAAACTGCAAAAACTTTTGTCTTGGTTTGTAACAGTTATTAAAATTTCCATCTTATATTGTATTGCAACCAGGGTTGGAAAGACCCAGGGTGCTTTAGAAAAATAGAAAAAAGAAAAGAAAACTTTTGAAAACCATGGTTTAAACAAAATAAAAAAATAATTGTTAAAAAAGGTGGAAAAAACTGCTTTAAGCCAGCTAACCCTGCTGCTCAAAATTTTTGCCATTTTGCTTAACATCTTCGGGACTCTAACCGTGCAAATGTGTACACTCATTAAAAGTTAAATTATTTCATTTATAATTAAAACGTAATTATAATTAGAAATAATAAGAAAATTGTTGATATCCGCAGCTATGGGCGACTTTCCAATGCCAGACCTTTTCATTCTGCAAAGGAGCCGTCCGCCTGTCCAACAGCCTATGGGCGTCAATGAGGTTATCTATTCGCCCCTGGACGACAGAAATGCAGAAAAAAGAAGGAATGCCACACAGAGTCATGGAGACACATGAAGTAATATTAATAAATTGCGACAAAAATATATGAAAATCTGATGTATTTAACACATATAACTTTCTTTCCCTACAGACATATTTAGAAGAATTACTTACAAAAATGAACTCAATGGATCATTCATAACCACTCGTGGTCTATGGTTTCGAAGTTATTGCCGCTAGTCAGCATGGTGTAGTGTGGACGATAAGATGATCAGTGATCACAAACCATTTTAAAGCATGGATTTGAATTGCACTGCCTTCCTGAGCGCTTAGAATTATGTCAACGATGGTCGGGACCCAAAACTCTCCCAATCGTTATTGGATTCGAAGTTACAATTTTTTTACCAGAAAATTTTTCTCAAATCCTTGTTTTAATGAGCTTTATCACCTCATCACCGTTCTTACGAGTAGCTATAACCGCAAAACAGTGTACGGATAGTGATAGATGATTAGTTGAGCTCTTTTTTGTTTACATACATCGTCCTATTATCGTGCAGAAGACGCTCCACTGAGTATTTGAATAATATTGGATAACAATCATACAACTTAAGAGCTTTGAAAATTAATAGAGTTTTGTTGTCTATTAAAATAAGCAAACCCAGGAAAGTACCTTAGCTATTTCTAGAAATATCGAGCTCCCCTTTAAAAGGCAAAATTTCCAATTCCTCAAGAACAGAGCGTGAAAACGCTTAAACAAAAGTTTTCATTCATTTCTGCAGAATTGAAAGTTTACTGTAAAAATATGCACTCAGCTGTTCGACACCCGACAGTAAATTCCAGCCAGTTCTAGCTGAACAGCAAATTTTAGCTGCCCTGTAGAAAGCAGAACTTTTTTTTTATATTACATGAAGAGTTAACAAGGAAACTTTTTTCATTGTTTTCTTCTTTCAAATAAATAAATAGATAAATTTAAATGGTATTAAATAATGAAAATCTTTAAATAATATTTAATAATATTTTATAAATTAAATAATATTTTATAATTATGGGATGTATTATAATAAAAATATTATATAAATCCCAAATACTATATATAAACATTTTTTTCTTGTTCACTCTCTTTGATGTGTTAGTTTTTAGCTCTAAAGAAACTGTTCTGGAGAACAAGGAAAGGTCACGAATATTTATTTTGGTGTTTAGTTTTGCAACCTGTTGGAGCGTTGTTGGACAATATTCATTTTCAATCTGATACCTGTTATATATTCCCTCTGAGAAATTGTTAATATCAGTTGGAGAAATTATTTGTTAACAGCTTTCGTTGGGGCCCCTTAGTATGTGAGACAATATTTCTGCCCACAGTAAATGTTGAAGAATTATTTCTCTTTATACTGAGTATATCTGTATATGACAAATTTTGAAACAGAATAAAAGCAGTACGGATGCATCTTCTAATATTATTTTAGCGCTTTCATTTTGATATATATAGATTCAATTTCACATATTTCGTAAATTTATTTACAAACAGGTCTAGGACGTTTTATTCCTCAAATCTGTCTGTGAATATAATTTTGCATAGGTGGAACAGATATTCTTATACTTCTTTTTGGGATAATTAAATTGAATATTGTAATAGAATGTTTTGAATACCAATGTCGTTCAGAATATTGCAGGAATTTGCACATAATTGTGAATTTTATATTTATATTCTAACGAAGAACGGGTGTACTTCTAGTAAGCAATAATAATGATTTATCTGACCGCATATTGTCATACAAACAATCATTACAGTATAGTTTCAATACATTTATTTTTTGTTTAATTTGAAAAAAAAAAAATCTTACTAAAGTAACTCTCTTTTGAAAATTTGAATTTACAACACATTTACATAGCACTTTTTCTAATGTATCTAAATGGTCACTGCAGTTAACGTTGGGGATTTCGAAATTCTCATGCAAAATTTAGAGGCTTTCTACAGTAATTTTAGATGTTATCCTCTCTATTTTTTAAATCATTTTGATTTCTTTGGATTCAACAGACGTATTATTAGAAATTGTAGCAATATTATCAGATGTATTATCAGCAGTTGTAGCTATCTGCCTTTTCTGTTTCAAAACCGCATCATCCCTTGCAGCATAATCGGCAAAAGTCTAGATCTCTTGACAAAACTCCTTTTCTCGTAACCTATTCTACATTAAACTGCCTTCATACTCAAGATCGAAAATGAAGGATTTTTGTTTGTTTGCTTATATTACCCAGCCCGTCCATTGAGGATACATTGAAAAATCCCCCAATGAAGGATTGTTGGATTTCCCCGAAAACCCAGCATGATTTCAACAGTTACCTGTTTGCATATGAACATACCGCCAAATATCATCTTAAAAATTCGTGGTCGATTTTTATGTACTTGGACTATCTCAACGTATCTGAGGAATGGGAAATGTTTTGACTTAACGTATCTGGGGATGAATCTTTGCTATCAAACTAGTTGTTGCTCTTAGGATGTTGATTTTACTCATAAAAGCTCTATGGAAAAAAAAAATTCTTTACCTTTCCTATACTGAAACTTCGAAACATCCAATGTACACATATCTATTTGTTCTCTATAAGCAATGCGTTTAACATTATGGGCGTATTGCAGATGCAAGGTGACAGAAAAATAAAATCGTAATAACCGATACTTCGCTACATGCGAGCTTGCTACAAATGCGCTCTGCTGTATTTCAGTTTCTTTGTACATTATATGATTTCATGTGTGCTTTACTTTTAGATTCCCCCGCACTATTGTACATTTATTGTCAGATTACAAAACAAAGTCGAGCTATTATGAACTAATAAGAATGGTATTTGATTGTCATCCGTTTTAATTCCTTCGTCATCCAAAAAATGGCTTTGCTCCTTTCATCTTATTATATTCTCAATCAATTAACGGCAAGTCTTCCATAACCGTCGCTCTTCTCCTACATCTCATCTTTCACTCCACTTCGCCTCGTATTCTCTTTGCAAACCGGTACCCAGAAAACATCCTCATCGACGTCTAAAAACGTAAACATCATTCAGTGCACGCTTTGCGAACAGAGAGAGTATCAGCACAAGGCGCCGAACACACACTCATAATAAACCCAGCCCTCGGATTGGTGCAACGCACGGCGGATCGACCCTTTCACATGCCGGAGCTCAACCGCTCCCTCCTACCGGCAGAAGGAGCTTGCGTCACCGGCAGAAAACCACGTGTGCGTGGCCTCACAGATGCCGCTAAACACTACTAAGCCTTACACGGTGGACGCTCAAAATTAATGGTGACTCGCGCAACTGTAACTGTGAAGTTTTAGTTTTTGCATTAAATCATTTTATATGTTTTCCGTGACGCAGACGATTTGGACCACTTTTTATTAAAAATATTTAATGATATATTTTGGAACTGTTTTGAAATGAAATGAAGGAATCGATAGGTTTTTTTTAGAAGTTTTAATCCGCAGATTGTAGAATTATTGAAGGAGTAAATAGAAATTTTACGAATCGAATTTATGTGAAAAATTTTGAAAATGATAATTTTATCTAGTGCAGAATATATCGGTTTTTCTTAAAATGAAATAAGCATATATTTAGACATGCTTATAAATTTATTTCAAAACAATGAAGGGACATATAGTAAATATGAAATTTCAAAATTAATAAAAAAATGTATAAAATATTAAAGCTGACATTTTATTTAAATATTCTAGGACTAGAAATAGATGCATTTTTGCATACAGATAATAACTTTAATCGAAATAATTGACCAGACTATTATCTATTGACCTCAGCAATGACCTTTATGATTTAGGCCCAGAGATATGTAGTTAATAACATATGTGATTTTCAAGGAAAATAATTGTGATTTTTTATCTGTGATTTATTTATATTCATATGTGATAAAAAAAAGAATATAATATCATCTTGCTTATAAAGTGTTCGAGTACGATTTTAAGTGTCAGTTTATCATTCTATATTTCTCCCAAAAAATCAGACAAATACAAAAGTTGTTATATGAGTTTTGGCGGTGAAGATTACATGGTCGATTATTTATTTAATGAATGTTTTCAGCGAATTGAATATGATATCAAGTTCTTAGAGAAATCTATAACATACAACAGTCTACAACTGCAAATTTACAATTTCCTTCCATAAAATTCAATTAGAACTTAAATAAATTTGACCATGGAAGTTATTAAAACCGTTTGATGTAAAATTGGTGAAAGAACTGCAAATGATTGCAAAAATCAATTTACTGTGAATGTACATATTTCATGGTGCAGCAATGGAATTAAACTTTCTCATTCAAGTCAGAAAATAAGCACACTTTCATTTCAATTGATTAAAACCCGTGCTTAAATGTAAAGTGCAATATAACGGAACTGCAAGCTACGGTAAATCAAAGATTATAATTTTGGATGCTCATAGCAACGGGATTATAAAGCTGGCGACCACAGATCCAGGATTGGGCCGGCACCGTGCCGATGGTCTTCGCCATCCGCCGGTGTTCGGTGCCCCTACGCATGGGGGCCCCCTCGCATGCCAATGCTGCTACCCGCCCGAGGGCCCCATGCAGCCGTCCGATCCTTATGGGGCCCTGCCTATGGATCTTCATGTAGCGCCACAAGGGTATCATCCATATTACAGGTAAGATCAGTTTTGATTTTATTTTATTGTATTTTCAAAATTGAACAGTACCTTAAATTTAAATTATTGATTTTTTATTTAATAATACGCACTTGCTCGATGATTTTTGCTTAGCAATTAATTTGCAGTAGTATCTTCAAATAAATAAAAAATATCTATAAAATTCGATATTTTTCAAATTGTAATTGAAATTAATATAAAATTTTCTAAGTAAATTGTTTAAACTGCTGCAAAAATAGCTAAAAGATAAAGGTTTCATTCAAAACACAGTGTAAAACAAATCAGTAACGGTATTAACCGGTTTCTGAGACATACAAATACCCAGCCTCCTTCAGGCTAAAAAGACAGAGCAACCACTCCAACGTTTGATGTAAGTGCTATGTCCTTTTATTCTAAAGCAGGTGCGGTTCTTTCTTTTCTCATCTCCCAAAGCGGTTGATACTGCTAACTAATTTGTTTTATGCTGTGTTTTTATCAAAAATTGTACTTTTTACACTCATAAAAGAACGAGACAGTGACGCAGGAGAGGGAGTGTAGGTCATACCCTCTTTTCCTTGCTTACGCCTCTGCCAAAATTTGCATCCATTTTTTAGGGGTGCATATTAGAAATCGAAATATAGCACTGTATGCCCCATTCGGTTATAACTCCCCCACATTTGTGAGATCTTGAGTTATGGAGTAGGGACTGAATTAACTGGTCTAGTAAGAAAGTGGGGTAATAAGAATTTACAAGCACGATATTAAGTATTTAGTTTTTAAACAATAAGTTGGATTGATGTTTTATCTTTGAATAACATAAAAAAAATCTCATATTATGAATTTAAACGGCAATGTAATTTTTAGACGTGATAGAAATAGATTCATCTGAATTTACTAAATTTGAGCCGGATCTGCAGATTAATTTTGTCGTTCTAGAATTTCTGATTTTGTTTAACACAAATAATGTTAAATACCATGAGGAATGTAGATCTACCATGCTAAATACCATGAGTAATGTAGTTTCAATTTTATTGATATTTGCCATAGTAAATGAATGAGTCCAATATTTTATTATCCCAATCAATAAAGCATTCTGCAAAAATATGAAACTGGGGTTAATATGAATATAGTTTTATTAAAACAAGCTAAATAAACTTGAATAAACTACGATGTAATTGAGAAAGGTTGAAGTTAAGATGATAAAGACTGTAACACCAAATAATAATGAATAATAGTAATAATAATTCAAGACATTGAAAAAAAATAACCTGTTAATGACTACTATAGATGATTAAAAAGACGGTATTGATTCTTATTTACAAATATTCATTCGAAAGTACATGTGATGTTTAAAATACAGTGTATATATCGTTATTATAGTATTTATCTATTTAAATATGTTTTAACGTTCATGCACTGCTCTTCGTAAAATTTATATCCTAATAGTTTAAACAGAAATCTACTTGAGACAGAACACGAAACTTATCAAAAAAAATTTAATGACAACATCACTAAGTTCGAGAATATTGAGAAGTTATTTTTTTTTACTTTAGTTAGATAAATATCTATATTTATTGTTTATATCATACGTACTTTTATAAACCCAAAATATATGAGTTTTGAATATTCATTTTTAGATGCCAAAACTATATTCTGTTATTTTTTGTTTATAAAATTAATTCTTTAAAAGGGATCCTTATGGACTGTAAATTGAACTCCTAATTTCAGATTAAGAGAGAGAAAAAAAAAGGTTTATTTTATGTATTTCATAATTTAGAACAAAACTGTATTTAACAGACATTTTTTGATACACATTCCCCTAACACTTCTTACCCATAAAATATTAATAATGTTCTTTTTTTGTATAAAAAATATAAATTATATCCAATAATTTTTCTTTTTAATTTATTTTTTTCCGTCTCATTTGGAAAAGCATATGTCATAAAAAAAAATAAGTTGTACAATTATTAACATGTTATAAAATGGTCATGAAGGTTCATTTAAATTCAAGAATAAGTGAAATTTTGAAAGAAAATCACATTAGGGTGTATTCTTTAGACCTATTTAAAATAAAAAATTTAGAATAAATTGTTATTTCTTTAAAGCTTGTTTGAACTTTGATATAAAATCCTATTTCCATTATTATCCTCAAATTATCTTATTATGTAGTCTCCTTCTATAAAATCTACGGTCTTCATATTTTTAATGTTCTTAAAGTTTTATTCAATGTATAACAGATTACTACTTGACGTTTAAAAATGTGTAGATTGTAATGAAATCTGCCTATTTTCACATTTTATTGTGTGTATCCGCTCTTAATTTACGCTATAATGCATATCTGATGAATCAATTTATACATTACCTTACATATAAAAATCCAATTTTAGTAGCTGATCTTTTCGATTTTTATCTTCTTTTGTTAAAGTAACCCTTGTGTATACATAAAATGACCGTCGAAAACCCAGACCACCCGACTCGCCCTAGGGCACGAGCAGCAATTTGAGTGGCCGGACATAAAATGACCGTGTATATCGTCAAGAGATTTTAATCTAACCAAAGAGTTGCAAGTCATCGAAGTATAAATTATTTCCTACTTCATTCAATAGGGTAGCTGGTTTTTACTGTGTAAGTATTTGAGATTTATCTGATGGTGGTGTTCTGGGATTCATTAAAAAAATGGGAAATAAAATAAACTCTGCATTAAGAATAAGATGAAATACGTCCTTTAAATAATGTCGAATCCAAATTAAAACTAGTGCGTGTAACTAAACAGTTATATGGAAGGAAAATAAAAATAAAAGAAATGGGCAAAGTTTTAAGTCTTTTAGATGACACTTTTAGAATTGCATATGAAATATGTATGAAGTCCTTAATGTTTAAATTATGTAGTGTTCTTCAAATTATACAATAGTTACTGTCATTAAAATATACGGTAATGTATTACTTTCCCTAAAATACACTGTATTGTATTACTTTTCCTAAAATACATTGTATTACTTTCCCTAAAATACATTGTATTGTATTACTTTTCCTAAAATACATTATATTACTTTCCCTAAAATACATTGTATTGTATTACTTTCCCTGCAATGCAGGGTAATATATTACTTTCCCTAAAATACAATGTAGTATAATACTTTCCCTACAATACATGGTAATGTATTACATTCCCTAAAATACAAATACGTTGTATTATACTACTTCTCCTACAATACATTGTAATATATTACTTTTTCTATAATACATGGTAATATACATGCCTTACAATACATGGTAATATACATTCCTTACAATACATGCACATTAAAAAAAAAGGTGAAACACACAAAAACTGGGTTTACTGCCACTAGAATGACACTTTTAAACAAGTAATTTTCCAGTTACACACTTGAACAAGTAGCTATATCTAAATTAATGTGTTATTATATTCATTTATATGAGCATTATACGGAATAATGGGTATATTTTATTTTTCGCTGAAAGGACTTTTAAACAAGTAAAAAGGTAACATGCGATGCTCATTTTATGCACGTTTTTATCTACTTAAATAATTCTTTAATCTCTCTTAAAGAATTCTTTAAGTAGGTAAGCAAGTGGATAGCAGATAAACAGGTGCATAAAATGGCCCGTTTAAAACGGCCTTTTCAGCTTAAAATAAAATATACCCATTATTTCGAGCAATTCTTATATAAAATAGTAAAATAACACATTCATATGGATATAATCAACTTTTTAAATGTGTAAGCGTAAATTTATCTGTTTAAAATATCGTCTAGTGGCAGTAAACCCAATCCTTTGTGTATTTACACCATATTGCTTTTAGTGTGGGGTAATTTATTATTTTCTATGCAATATATGGAAACGTGTAAAAAAGGCATTGTAATAGGATCGAAAATCCGAACACAAGCTTTCGATGAATCAACACGTTTTTGTGCACTCTACAACACGTAAAAAAAAAAAAAGCAATCTTAGAGTGAGGTCTGTGTGTGTAAGTGTATATGTTTGTCTATCTGTCTGTGTGTTTGCGTAATGTATCCACTCTAGCTCAGAAACTATTCAACTGCATTTCACAAAAAAGGGTAGATGCAAAACTGTCAAAGTCAGAAATAAAAGTCAAAATATGCTTAAATGTATTAATTAAATGCCAGTGTCCATTTGGTTAATTTTTGACACCCACATTATTCCAGCCAAGATGAACCCTTCTCGCGATATCACAGTTTTTTTTTTTTAGAATTTTTAGGAGCTTACGAAGTTACAGCGTAAAGTTGCCAAATGAAAAATAATATGTATTTAAACTGCAAAATGGATATTATTTCAAATAACACGTGTCAGTTTCTGCAACTTAACTCAATTAATTATGTGAGAGAAAATGAATTTGAGTTTGTAGGAAAAGCCATGAATTGCCCATATCAGATTTTTGTTCCCATTACAGATAGCTGCATCCATGGACATGTTTGCATTTATCACCTTGAACAATGTTTCAAATATTTTATGCCTTCGAGTGTTGCAACACGACCATAGAAGTTCAGAATTCACCTTTAACAATGTTTAGGACATTTTCGACTTCAGCAATGTTTAGGACATTTTCGCCTTCGAGTGCTCGAAACATAGTGATTTCGGATTCACCTTCAACAATGTTCGGGACATTTTACCCTTTATGTGTTAAAAACGAGCATAATGGTTCAGAATTCACCTTCAACAATGTTTAGGATATTTTCACCTTCAACGATGTTTAGGACATTTTCACCTTCAACGATGTTTAGGACATTTTCGTCTTCAACAATGTTTAGGACATTTTCACCTTCAACAATGTTTAGGACATTCTCATCTTCAACAATGTTTAGGACATTTTCACCTTCAACAATGTTTAGGACATTTTCACCTGCCAACAATGTTTAGGACATTTTAGCCTTTACGTGCTGAAAACGAGCATAATGGTTCAAAATTCACCTTTGGCATTGTTTAGGACATTTTAGCCTTCGAGTGCTTGGAACATGGTGGTTCAGAATTCGCCTTCAACAATATGTAGAACATTTTAGACTATGCTCGAAACGGCAAAAGAACTTAAAATATTATTCAACCCTATTACAGTAACTTATTTTTCTTGTTCACTGAATCTTTAATGCGATGGGCAATATTAAATTTTCTGCATTAGATTCATTACTGGCAATGCCGCTAGAATACAGCCTAAATATTATGCTCACTTTTTAAAAGTTTACATATTCTAAAAATACACTCAGTACTACAGTAATACAATCACTTCATTTTGGTGAACCAGGATTTTCATCTTTTAAATATGAAACCATGCGACTAAACATTTTTAAATGTACAGTCATGAAAGTTACGAAAAATATCTGGAGTGTAAGTTTCCACTCGAATTTCTCATACATTCATACTTCATGCCGTCATGAACATTTGAATCACAATTAATTATCAGAGCGAAAAAAAATGTATGCTTTATAATATTTCTTTTGTAACTTATTCCTTAAAAATTTCTTAAAGTATATTCACTTCCGAATACTTTATCATACTATTTTTCTCCCATGTTAGAGACATAGTTTCTTTAGACAAAATTTGATCGCGGAGCTTAACTTCTTTTCGCTTTTAATGTGTGAATGTGCGTGTTCAAGTTAAGACCTAGATGTACTATAGAACTATTTTTTGTGAAAATGTCCTTTTATTTTCAATGGTTATGCGGAGCATAGTCTGTGAACAACTGATATAGACCAAGAAACTATTCATTGTTCTTGAATATAAATTTATTTTTTCCGTAGAAAATAATGCTATAGAAATCATCATAATTCTAGTTATGCTAATTACATGGAATTCTATCTAGTTGTAGTTGTTTACATAATCTATCTACTCCTAAAATGTTTAGTGATACATTCTGTCTTAACTCATCGTATTTGGCATCTTACAAAACTTTCGAATAATAATTTGCGTTCTAATCGTACGATTTAAAAAAAAATCTATATCTATTTCTAGGTTTTTACGTAATGTATATGCATATAAAATTTCATAGCGATTTGAGTGTGGTTTAAAGTTATCTAGCCATTCACATATGGACATCTTTCTATACGGATATCTTTGTCAGAATAAAAAAAAATGTTCAGGGGATTAGTTAAAATCTCAAATTATCAAATATTTGGGGAAACAATACTTACTCCATATGCTTCATTTGTTGCTTTTATAAAATCGTATTCTTCTGTCCTAATAATAAACCCATCTATAGTATTTAATACTTAGTAAAATGGAATATTAAAGAAATTTAATACTGGTACATTTTTCTTAGAGTTCCATAAAAAGAAAATGGCGCTCTTTGATCATAAAAAGTTATGGAAAATATTAAGACAAAATATGGAAAATAATATTATGGAAAATATTATTATGGAAAATATTCTAAAATTTTATTGGGAAATACGGGGTAATTCCCACAGATACATCTTGAATGCTATAAAAATTAAAGAATTGGCAGAATATACATTAAAGGGCAGAAAAAGAATCAATATTTTTTTTATTTTAAGCTAAATGAAATTCAAATAATATAGATTCGAAAAACATAAATATTATGCAAATCCCTTAATTAAAACAGTAGGAAGTTAAACATTAAGAACATTGTTTCTTAATGCTGACTTAAACAGACCTCGTTTTCTCAAAAATTGAATTCTTGTGAAGTTGAATGTTTAAATTGATATAACTCAAAGATTTGAACTAGGAGTGTGAAATTTGAGGCATAATTTGTTTATAATGTTTACTTTGATTTATTTTCGGAATTTGTGCATAGAATTGTGAATTTTAAATTTATAGCGCTTGATACATGAGCTATTCATACAAAAAGATAATTTATTCGCTAAAACATTTTTTTAATTTTTTTATGGAATATAAAAATATCCTGAAGATAAAAAGCGTTCTTTTCTCCGATAAAAAATATCTTGTGAATTGAGTGTTTGAATTTATAAGTGATTATTTAAAATATTGAATTATTTACTTTTTACATTTTTTTAACTATTTTATCTATTTTTATTTACTTGACATAGCACATTTGCACACAATAAACTAAAATCACTTGTGTAAGAATTTTTGATTAAAACTATTCATAAAGAATAAAAATAAAAATTTTCTATTCCGGATCCTTTTAAGAAAAATTGACTTGAGATTTTATTGCTAGTCATTTAAGCTTATGATGCACATTATAGTTTCTAGACGATTTTATGTTCAATGAACTGTTCATAGAGTAAAAAAATATCTGACTTGATTTTATTGTTAGTCATTTAAACTGGATAATGCACATTATAGTTTCCAGATGATTTTATGTTCAATGAACAGTTCATAGAGTAAAAAAAAATCTGACTTGATTTTATTGTTAGTCATCTAAACTTATAATGCACATTATAGTTTTTAGATGATTTTATGTTCAATGAACTTTCATAGAGTAAAAAAAAATCTGATGTTGAAAGCAGACGACTTTTCCTACATGAATGCCATTACTTCTTTCACAGCGAATTAATGGCGTACAAATGGCGTACACAGCAAAATGATTTTGGCACTGAATTAGCAACACCTAAATTGAAAATTAAGCACTTTTGGCAACTTATTAGTCTAAACGGAATAACTTATTCATACTCATGTGTAAAATCCTCATTAAAATACATTGGGCATTTAATTGATATCCCTTTGAAATAAATGACTATATAGGTGAATTCTTTGATGTCAAAATACGAAATTATTAAAAAAAGTATATTTTTCGTAAATGGAATGAACTAGATCAACGATAGTAAAAACGATGTAAAACGTGCAATAAAAATTTATGTAATTCGTTTTCTAATAAAAATTTACGTATACATGGATTATTTTTTTAACAGTTTTGAAAGACCTGATTATTTCATTCGGAAAATGGGGGGTGGGGTGAGGGGTGGATCTTTCGAACATTCGTTTGCGCTAAAAATGATTTGGGTTCCAGTGTTCTTTGGTTGTAATATTCGTATAAAATTATTTCCGAAACGTTTTATTTGTTCGTAAAGTGTCACGTCTGCTCATTTTGCATCTGATTCTGTTGGCACTGACATAATAAGCACGTCAAGTGACATTGAGATCGGGAAGGTTAATTTGAGCTTTTCGACCAATGTTCTGTCATTAATCGTCGTTTTACGAATACGAATTCTGCTGAGATTTTATGGTAAAAATATATATATATATATATATTTGAAATATTTCAATTTTTCTTTAACTAATGTTAGATAAACAATGCTTGCATTGTTTCCATGGACCGAGCGCCACTGATTAACACACACACACGCACACACACACACGTGCGCGTGCACACTAACATTACCTCAAAAACGTTCGATCCTATTTTAGGGATGCTTGAAATGTGCTCTTCCTTTGAGAACTCGAATTCAATTTTTTTACCCTTTCACAATATTTTCCCTATATATTTCTACATTATACTGTTTAAGGAAAGTAACAACTAATGTCCGACTAGAGGGAGATATAAAGACAAAATAATGTTGTTGTTGTTGAGACCCAGACCGCCCGACCTACCAGAAAGGTGTAAGGTAACAGTATGGACGGCCGGGAAGTGCCACCCAATTTAGACCGGAACCCAGTGGGGGTGGCATCCACAGGGACCGTACCCTCCTTCCCCTACCACCAACCTCTCGGAAGGACTTACGGACCCACATGTTTAACGTGATCGTACTCCGCATGAACACGGCGGCATTTGTGGCAGCGTGCAAATCAAGCGCGCAAACCACGGGGATACCGCACCCGAGATGGCCAACAGCACGCGGCGTTCAGAGACAAAATAATGTGAAACTTTCAATCAAAATATGAAACTTTAC
This sequence comes from Amaurobius ferox, assembly GCA_951213105.1. NCBI lineage: Eukaryota > Metazoa > Arthropoda > Arachnida > Araneae > Amaurobiidae > Amaurobius > Amaurobius ferox. The sequence goes on along the minus strand of OX578139.1, from coordinate 44,958,947 downwards.
TCATACGAACGTTATTAATACAAAAGGTAATTTATTCTTTAAAACATTTTTTTATTTTTATTTTTTTGAAGTACATCAAAATATCCCAAAGACAAGATAAAGCGCATTTTTTTCTATATAAATGAAATCGAAAAATCTATCTGTAGGCACGTGTTTGTGTTTGTGCCTCATCATCAAGAGAGAACGGCTGAACTGGATTTCATGAAATTTTGTTGGTAGTCTTGAAATACCCTGATTAAAATTTAATCCATGTTTCGAGATTCTGAGACCAGAATGGACTGTCGAAAAATAATTAAAACAAAAAACGATTTTTCACAGAAAAATATACCATGTATAAAATACATATACTTAGTAATAGAATTAAGTCCAATGTGTTTATGCAATAGACAATTTTTTTTAAATCTTTTCCAATAATAATAAAAAAATGTATATAAACTTTTTTTTTTATCGGAATTGCATTTTTGACTGTATTATACACATTACGGCCTTCGGATTTAAAGATTACGGGAATCATCAATATTTCCAATTTCTTACATCATCCATTTTACTTTGACATTCATTTTACTTCCATTTTCCAAACTCATATATTGCGTTTAGCCAATTGTTGAGACAGAATGAATATGGTACTGGTATATGTAATAATACTATTTTAGCGCTTTCAATTTTGGCATATATTGATCTAATTTTATAGCGCTTTCACATTTTGGCATATATTGATTCAATTTCATATTTTCTGTAAATTTGTTTAGAAACAGGACCAGGATGTTTTATTCTTTAGATCTACCTGTGAAGATAATTTTTTACATCGAGATCAGAAATTCGTATACTTCTTTTTGGAGAATTAAATATTACAATAGAATGTCTTAAATAATAACGCCATTTAGAATACTATAGAAATGTGCACATATTTGAAAATTTAATGTTTAATTGTATTATATATTCCGTACGAAGAATAGGTATACTGTTAGTCTTAAATAAAATATTTATTTTGTGTAAATAATGTTTGAATGTATGATTACATCAAATTTTTCCTTTTTGATTTCTTTTAAAGGTTGTATTCATTTTTATTTATTTAAATAGCACATTTACACACAATAAAAGAAGAACACGTGTGCAAAAATTTTTGAAAAAGATTAATCATAGACAAAATTAATAAAATTTTCTGCCCTGTATCCCTTTATGAAAATTGCACTTGAATTTATTATTTTTCATTTAAGTTTATTATACACATTATAGTTATAATTTTTCGATATTTATGTACAAAGAAATTTTCATCTAATGTGGGCTACACATGACTTTCCCTACGTAATGCAATTACTTTACTTCTTTCACAGTGTGCAAGATCACATCATAATGATTTTGGCACTGAATTAGCACAACGCAAATTGAAATTTGGCGCTTTTGGCGACTTATGAGTCTAAGCAGTGTGACTTATCCGTGCTCAGGTGCAAATTCATCATTTAAATTCAATTAACAGTGAGGTCAAAATACAAAACTAGTACATAAAGTATATTCTTTCATGAATGGAATGAACTTGATGCACGTGAATGATGTTAACAGATTTGTGTCATAGCATTTCACATGAAAAGTTAACCTAATTGATAATATTTACTACTTTTATAAATTTATGTAATTTTTATGATAAATTCAATTGAAAAATGGGTAATATCTTGAGAACGGTTCACACTAGCGTTCTAAATTTGGTAGTATTGGTTTTTTTTATAAAAAGCTACATTGGAACTGATATTTATTTATTATTATTGAAAGTCTTGTTTTTTATTTTTAAAAATTCATAAATGAGGGGGGGGGGGGTCTTTTAAGTCGACCCTTATTTGAATTTTTTGAAATCAATAGGGTTTAATTATTTACTGATTGTAATAAACGCACCAAATTATTTTTGTGACGTTTCATTCGTTAGCGAGATATTGCTTCCACTATACACACACACACTAATATACATACGCATATACTAATATACATACATGCATGCATACACATACTAACTTACATAATACATACATACACTAATACACATATATACATACACACACACACACTAACATACAGACACAGGTACATCCCCTCATAAACGTTCGATTCGAGTTCAGGAATGCATAAATAGGGTTTTTCGTCGAAAACTAGAATTCGACTTTTCGACCTCTCATAATATTTTCCCTGTGCATAATACTATATGTGTAAGGAAAGTAATTAGACGGGAAAGCGATATCTGCAGTGTTAAATTTTACTAGGCTTCCTTACACATTTCTATTCTATAATTATGTTTCTTATAATGATATTATTACCAATATGGAACTTCGCACCAATATTGAACTTTACACAATTTTTCATAAAATTATCGGAAAATGCGATGTATCGAAAAATTTTCCTCTGATATTTACATTCTTCATCAGAACTTTGGCTTATTTTCTGCCGACCTTTAAAGTCATTTCCGCCAGTCCATTGGGAGAGCCATATATTTCTAGCTCCATTGAAGGAGTAAATAGTTTTATTATTTGCAGAGATCTTATTATACCTTCACTCATTCATGCTGTGAGGAGGACAGCTGCTTCTTGACCCAGAATGGACCATTTGGAAGTATAAAATCATTTCGCGATGGTTTTCAAAGGACGGCGATAAATTCGACACTCTGCGAGTTTTCGGTAACTGCGGGTGGCGATATATACGGTTACTCCGAGTGATGAAGGTTAATTGAAATCCTCGCCTCCTTTCTCGAATCCATTCATTTTCAGAATTTTTTTCAAATTGGGGGGCTTGGCCAATGACCTTCGCATGCATTTTGACGTAATGTAACCCTAACGAATTAAATGAAAGGAATTTAAATATATATATATTACTGGTTGATTAGGTCTATGATGCGCCATCTTGCGTCACTGGGAAAAAATGGAGGTCAAGGGAGATATATTACTTCCAAACACCGCAAAAATAGATTTTCTTAAAATATTAAAATCATTTTTCATTTATTCTGTTAGAATCATTTCATCAGAATAGTTTTCAATGTATTCGTGTAATAGTAAAAAACAATCTGCATATCACTTCACTGCACAATGCAATGACTTTATTTTTTTCACAGTAAACTATTGATGTACAAAATATATGTTTATAACGTTGAATTGTACTTTTACATTTGGCTCTTTTTCTGAATGACATAAAGCTATTTCGGAGTACTCAAATTAACTTATATTTCACGCAAATCTAAATTAATAATTATAAAACTTGCTGTCCTCCGCTGAACAGTATAGTTTATATATTAAACTATTAGCCTTAAGGGGACGGTGGACGTTGAAATGAGCAAAAATCGATTAAAAAAAGTTTTAATATATAACATTATTTTACACATTTAACATTTGCTTACGGGCGGGACAGCGTCCATCCCAAACGAAGAACATCCCAAAAAGACAGGTATTTGACATACTTTTTCCCAAACAGTTCGAACCCCCTTTGCAGGCATTGGCGTCCATGGAAATAGCCGACAGAAACATTGCACCTGCTGCAGCAGGGATAGGATATATCAAATACTTGTCTTTTTGGGATGTTCTTCGTTTGGGATGGACGCTGTCCCGCCCGTAAGCAAAAGGTTGAATGCATTTTTTTCGAAACGGAATTTTGAAAGGTTTTACATTTTTAAAATGCTCCATGCGTCTTAAATTTTGTCTGAGATGCATGAAATTTGGCAAAAAGACACCTCTCATACTTTTTAATGAAACTGGGTATTTATAATTGAACTTTATTAAGCTAATTAAAAGTGAATAAGAACCTAATTAAATGATGAAAATTAAGTTTTAAAGCAGAAAAATATTTTCAAAATCTTAACTTTCTAAGGGATTTAAAAATGAATACCCAAATTTGTTCATAATGTGTTTTTGAGTAATCATAATGTAAAATTAATGAGAAATGTGAACAAATGGCACGCAAGGAACATTTTCAAATTTTCGTTAAAAAAAAAAAATTGAAAAAAAATTTAATGGTATTGTATGTAGTAATGTTAAGAGGAATATTTATACAAATTTTCACGTTTCAAAGTTAATAAATAAATAAAAAAAAATTCAACGTCTACCGTCCCCTTAAAACGCGCCTCCTACCTAGCCCTACACTGGACGTCAAAAAGTATGCATAAAACAAGCATTTAGTAAACACTTTTAGGCACATTTGGTTTTTAAATTTCAGATTTTGGCGATTTTTGAGGGACATTTTGCAAGAAAGAGGAAGGATTTTTTTTCGAACCGTATTGAAATCTAATCACCATCAAAGTAACCCACAAATGATTTACTTACCAAATTTTGTGAAATGTCGTAGAATAGCTTTTGCACTAGAGAGATATATAAATTGATACAATGTGTCGATACAGTTGTAGATGCAATTCTGTGTTATAGCTTATATTTCAAAGCCAAGTTATGTAAGGAAAGGTAGTAACCCCCCCCCCCCACACACACACACCCGAGATTTAAAATTTAGGCTATTTTATAAAATGACTAAAATATCCATTTGAATATTAAAAGTTTTACCGGGTAGAAAACATCCTAACCCGGTAAAATTTCCTGTACCCATCCTGTAAAATTTATATGTTGCTAATAGTGCCCGCATGTTCAGTGCAAACTTTCCTTGGATAAAAACCCTGTAATGCACAGTAGAAATCCCTACACGATGCCAGCCCCGAAATGCTCTTTTTAAATCCCCAGAATACACTCCTGAGACAGACAGACAGACAGACAAAGATAAGGCCTTTTTTACATAGTATATACAAAACTTTCTTCAAACCGCTTTAAAATTATATATAAAATATTATAAAATAAATAAGGAAATATATCAATTAACTACGTAAGCTGAAAAGCGGCTCCTTCATTGGGACAATCAGAAGAGGTGGGAAGATACATGTTAACCGAAAAATCGTGATTCAGGAAGAAAGGCTTTACTAATCCAAAAACAATTAAGATTAAATGAAAAATTCGAAGTGGTGTGAAATAAACAGCAGGAGAATGCAAAGCGTTTGCTCAAAACGCTATCTAAAGGTAATGGATATACAAAGCAACAAAATGAAGTAGAATCTAATAAAATATGAAGAAAAAACAACCGGTTTTAAAAATTAAATCGTAACGGAAAGGAAAAACAGTTACATATAAAGCAATCAGCATATTTTGGAATCTAAATAAACTTATTTTCTCCGGAAGTAGTTGCAAATAACGATAAACAGTGGTGTTTACAGTGTCGAAAACAGTTGCTTGCAATTCTGAAAATAGTGTTGTTTACAGTGTGAAAAACAGTTGCTTATAGTTCCGAAAACAGTGGTGTTTATGGTGTGCAAAATAATGTTGTTTTACAGTGCTGAAAACAGTGGTATTTATAGTGTGCAAAAGAGTGTTGTTTAGAATATACGAAATTGTTGTTAATAATTTGCAAAACAGTGTTGTTTACAGTGTGCGAAACAGTTTGTTACAGTGCTGAAAACAATGGTGTTTACAGTGGGCGAAAGAGTATTGTTTACAATGTACATATCTGTTTTTACACTGAGCAAAATAGTGTTGTTCACAGTGTAGAAAACAGTTGTTCACAGTGTAGAAAACAGTTGTTCACAGTGCTGAAAACAGTGTGACAGAGAGTGTTGTTTACAGTGTATAAAACAGTATTGTTTACAGTTGTAGAGCAGTAAAATTATTCCCTGATTTGATCTCTGCTACAATGAATAGGATTCTGGCGTTCATAGATTGAAATAATTGTTCGAAATTTCATTCAATTTGTTCAAGAATTATCCTGCATTTACTGCCCATAGACTGACAAAAGGTTTATAATATGGTTTTAAAAAGTGTTGTTAACGGTGTTGAGGTGTATCCAGATCAGTTTCTAACAATTACATCATTTCATAAAAGAGTCAACTGTATAAGAATGCTTATTTTTATCTTATCTGCCAATTCATAATATGCATTAAAACTTACAACATTGAATTGAATCTTGGTCTGGTACAGAGAATATGGCTAATATTATTAATGTTCATTTATAGCGCTATAAAAGTTGAAAAACATTTCCATAGATCCATAATAATCAACCCATCTCTGAGTGATGGCGAAAACAAATCAATTCGTTGACGAAACTTTTCTGATGCGTCCATGACTTCACGCTGCATTATTAAGAAACAAGAAAAAACCGAAGAGAAACAATCCATCGAAGTGGCTATTGAGGCGATCTGCTGCAATATCTGTCTGATAATTTATAATTTTCTCTTCCCAATTTCTCTGTCGCTCCTAGTAAGTCGTACGCACTCTGGATGTTTAGTTGATTGGAGTGGATGTCTTATTATAGGACTGGTTCCAGGGAGGGACCAGCAATCAAATGCATTCGCTTATTTTGTGGGGAAATTTGATGGCATCACTTGCACATCGTGAATCAGTTACTTTTGATAAAATTAGAAAACATCATTTTTACCACTTTCTATGGAAAGTGACATGAGGATATATCCCCATGCCACTATACTGGCATTGAACCAACTATGCAAGTTGAAATTTGGCACTTTGGACAATTTGTTTAATGTTATTGGTTATTTGGACACTAAGGCAATTTGTTACAAAAAAAAAAGGAATGTTTTCCTGTTTAAAATTCACATGAAATTGACTTGGGCATTTTACCATGAAGTGAAATAATTGAAATTTGATGAATTGGTTGGCGTCAAACTGCAAAATTATTTCAAAACCTCTTTTCTCGTGGACATAATGTGCTATATCCTCGAGAGGAATATAAAAAAAATCTGATGTGGACAGAACACTATTTTCCCTACTGGCTTAAATTCCTTTTCTCTTCCATATTTCATGAGATTGTTTAATTGCACAAAATGGCACGTACACTTATTTGGTATTATATCTAATTTGCAGTTTTAATACATCTTTTCTTATTCATTTTAAAACGTGCCAACTTCTAGAAATTTCAAATAACTTCAAAATCTGGATGACGGTCTACTTTAAAGTAATGGTGTTGATTTTCTTTGTTTTGTGGTACTACTATATTGATCTACGTATGGTTGATCTACGTATAGAGTAATCATTTAATGAATATATTTCGATATTTTTAAACTTTTACTTCAGATTTTGGCAACTTTTGCAAACCATTTTGCTGGTTTTATTTTTTTGTCAGTTTTATTTTTGCTAGTTTTATTTATTTTTAATTATATCACAATCCAATCAGCACCAAGGTAACTCACAAGTGACTTACCAACCAAATTTTGTGACATTTCTTCAACTATTTTTTGAACTAGAGTGGATAAATATATTGCACAGATATACAGACGCACGCACACACACACGCGCACACACAGAGACGTCACACTAAAAATAGTGGTTTCATGTTAGGAGTGTACGAAACATGTGCATACACGTTTAACAGGCGACTTAAAATTTGGGCGGTGTATCTGCGTATTATTTAAGAGCCATTTATTTAGCTTCAGGACTCCCTCCAGCAATGCTGGGCAATTCGTTCTAGTTACACATAAAGTGGGTTATATATATATATGCAAAAAAATATATGCACCCATAGAAAAAAGCTACAACCGCGAAACTCGGCATGCAAATGACATTTTAAGAGTTATGCAAATGATCAAACTGTTAAAGTCAATGATGTTAGTTATGAGGTTCATGCAACGCGCAGGAGAATGACGCATCCTGCAGCAATCAAAACGGTCGATATTCTCACTCACGGGTAATTGGAACTGAATTTTCTGCTTTGATACTGAAAGTTGTGTAGAAAGATGCCTTTGAGCTATACTCGACGGCGCTACGAACAATTTCGGATATAGAGGTTGGATCATAGGCCTAAGGGAAACTGATTGATACAATCGACGTAGCAGTCGACATCTTCGTCGAAATGACATGGCAGTTGCTTGGTGTTGGCACCAATGGATCAGAGAAGGCATATGTAACCGTCTCGGAGGCTCTGGACGCCCCAGACAGACGCCCCAATTGCAATAGGAGATCGGACAGTTGTCTGCACGAGAAAATTATGCTGTCAGGAGAGAAGCCAAGATTACACCAATGGCATTGCTATCATGCATTCGAGGATATTTGCCATCTTCCATGCATCCTGCATCAAGAGATACTGGAAGAAGGTAGTATTAGGTGTCTATGTCCATTAAGACACTTACCACTGACTGTTTAACATAGGTAGAGCCATCTGGATTGGTACCAGGCTGAGTCAGCCTGGCCAGTGTCCGATTGGAGGCATGTTGTCTTTAGCGACGAATCCTTTTCTCTCAGAGCTGATGAATGCCGCATACGTGTGTCGAAAACCCAGACCACTCAACTGCCCCGAGGGCTTACGCCGCATACATGTGTGGAGGATGACTTGTCATCGTTCCAATCCTTTATTTGGTTTTGAGCGGCACATAGACTTTACATGTGGTGTGGCAGTCTGGGGAGTCATCTTATGAGGCAGCCGATATTATCTAGCTGTGCCGCAAGCCAATCTGTCGGGTCGCTTATACGAAGTTATTCTACAGCCGATTGTTCTGTCTATGCTGTAAAGCCGGCCAACTGCCAGCCAGCTTGGCAGTTTTTTGTTTTGTATCATAGACTTAATTTCAATCAAATCACTGTTATTATATTATTCTTATCGTCTTATAAAATTACTCTTATTATAACAGATTTTGGTCTAAGTCTCTTATGGGCAAAAAACGGAATCAAGTAGAAATTGCTACTCTTTAACATTGTATAATTTCGGCATGGTACTACTCTTCATACAAGCGCGTAAAAGGCCTTTTATGGGATTCAAATATGGGGGAAGAAAATTTATTAATTAACAGTTTTCAGTAAAACTGTCAAGATTATGTTTTAACCACGCTTGCTTCGGAAAAGTTTCACTGCAATGTTGTTAAAGCATTATTTGGGGGTAATGACATAAAAAATGTGTAACAATGTTCCCAGGGTGTGGATGTTATAGTTAGGGGTGATTTGATACTTTCTTGATCCTCATATAATTGCGTCCTTCAACATGATTCAAAATTTTAGAATGTCTGTTATCGGCGGATTTTGCGATTTCCAATAAGCGAATTTGTAGTTGGCACTTTTATTATTACAACCTTTTACTTTACTTGATTTGTTGCTTATTTGTCAGTGTGATTCCAATATCTGAGCCCCCCCCCCCCTCTCCCTTAACTAATCCGGTTCTATTAATCATAGTAACATGAAATTTGGTTTGTTGTTGTTTTTTGTGGCACATTTTAATTCTTTGGATTTTGAACCTTATCGGGCTAGACCGTCCTGGGCACGTCATAGGAACGGGTTCGGTTTTGGGGAATCAGTCGAGAACCGGAGTCACTAGAAAGTCTAAATTTAACATGCCATTGTTCTTTGTAGTTAAAAATCCATAGTTTAAACCTTTGGATTTTTAACTTTATCGGCATAGCCAGTCCTGAGCCCGTCATAGAGATGTACTTTTTTTACTTTTGAAATAACCCAAGATCCAGAGTTGCTAAAAAGTTTGTATTTGGTATATCACTATCTTTCGGGATGTATTTAAAATTATTTTGGGATGTTGAACCTTATTGGCCCAACTCTTTTTGATCGCCACAGAAATGTTCTCGTTTTAACTCGAGAACCGGAGTAACTAGTGTCCAAATTTGGCACATGTCGTTGTCTTTCATACATTTAAGTAACATACATTTGAAAAAAAATATTTTTTCATACACTTAAGTTATATAAATATAATAAAAGGGGGTACTTTGAAAAAAAACAACAACTAAGTTTTCTTTTGCTGCTACTTGTATATACCCCCTTTGCAACCTAACAATGATTCAGAGCGGTCTCAATAATTGTTAAGTCATTTGATAGATTTCAGTACTTTCATTTTATTGCTGGAACGCATTATAGATATTTTGTACTTTAAAATAGTACTTTTTGATGGGTACTCTGAAAATGGCACTTTTGTTGGTACTCTTTGATGGTACTTTTAGAACAGATGGTATATTTTGATGATACTTTTAGAACAAACAAATGGTACTTTTTATGCGAATAGCACTTATTTTTCCAAATGGTACTTCTATCCAAGTGGTACTTTTTATCCAAATGGTACTTTTTGATGGGCAATTAAAAAAAAAAACTACGTTTTCTTTTGCTTTTACTTGTATATACCCCCCTTTGCAGCCTAACGATGATTCTGAGTGATCTCAATAATTGTTAAGTCATTTGATAGATTTCAGTCCTTTCATTTTATTGCTGGAACGCATTACGTTCACAATTTGGTCGTCTCTCTTTACTTCCATTATTACGTTTGATACTCTGCTGTTACACTGCACTTTTTCTTTCTATTTATAACTACTTGATGATCTGGCAATCAATAAATTGACTGGAGAATGGGGGGAAAAAAGATCATTGTAACTGTTCACATTTTTTTTTTGTAGTTTCAGAGTGGATGGATTTCTCGTGGGATGAAACGGTCGGTAGTTTCATGCGAAATCTGGTTTGGAATGCTTTTGACGGTTCTATTATAATAATAGAATCAATAGCATGTGTTAAAAGCATTAGCACATAGGTAATGATGTGCTGGATCTAGGATGTATATATAAGTTAACTAAAAACATTTAAATGAGAACTAGAATAGACATAGTAAGCACCCAAAACCATACAAAGGAATTCAATTGATTACTAACTAGATAAAAATCAAGAAAATGCACGTCAGCAAAGTGAAAGCAGAAAAACCATCTGTATGAATTAAAACTTATTAAAAATAGAATGAATATTATTTTTAAAATTAGTTTATATATATATATATATATATATATATATATATATATATATAATAAAAATATATGAAAATCTAATGATAGAATGATTAGAATAAGGAGAAGTTGTAACTCAAAAACCCTAACTTAAAATATGCATACAAATTAAAAAGAAGTATTAAATAGAGAATCAACCATCATAAAATAAATTAAATGCTTATTTCTAGTCATCAAGCTTAAGTTAATCAACAAACACCAATGAAAGAATCCATATCCAATGAAAGTCCAAAATGAATAGTCCAATGTTTGAATAGTTTGAAAATCCAATGGTTATATATATATATATATAATCATGGTTTGCATAATATGCTAATGTATAGATATTTAGATAATATATTATGTGTATCCCATAATAACAATCCTATTGTATTTAACTTTTATCCTAATAATCTATTATATATACTAATTGCCAAGTGTCCGTCTGTCTGTCTGTCCGTCTGTCTGTCTGTCACGCTTTTTTTAGGCGCTTCCCGAATAGATAGAGACTTGCAATTTGGTACACGGCTCGGTCGTTCAATAAAACCCTCTGGAAAAATCGAATTTTTCGAAAACGTTCTATAGAGGGGGTGCCCCACACCAAAACGTTCGAAAAGTGAAATGACGGGAAAGCATGCTTTTTGATGAGATAGAGACTTCAAATTTGGTATATGGGTAAATCACTCGAAAGAAAGAATGTGTGCAATTTCATATTTCCAATATTTTCTACTTAAGGGGGGGGGGATGCAGCATAACAAAACGTTCGAAAAGTGAAATGATAGGAAAGCATGCTTTGCGAAGAGATAGAGACTTCAAATTTGGTGTATGGGTAAACCGTTCGAAAAGAAGAAAATGTGCAATTTCAGATTTCCAATATTTCCTACTTAAGGGGGTGCCGCACACCAAAACGTTCGAAAAGTTAAATGATAGGAAAGCATGCTTTGGGATGAGATAGAGACTTCAAATTCGGTGCATGGGTAAATCCATCGAAAGGAAGAAAGTGTGCAATTTCAGATTTCCAATATTTTCTACTTAAGGGGGTGCCGTATACCAAAATGTTCGATTTACAGGAAAAATGTCAAAACGCTCCTTAAAAATTTAATGGAGGCTTAAAATTTGGTATATGGGCTAATCCTTTGTCTGAAACACGTAAGACGAATATAGTTTTTCAAAAATGTTCGTTTAAGGGGTGCTCCAGAGTAAAACGTTCGAAAAGTGAATTGATAAAAAACCAAGCTTCGGAATGAGATTGAAATATCAAATTTGGTGTAAGGGTAGATAGTTTGAAAGGAAGAAAGTGTGAAATTTCAGATTTCCAATATTTGTTACTTTCAGGGGAGCGCACACTAATATGTTCGATTTTCCGAATAAAGGAGAAATGCTCCTTTTAAAATGTGATAGAGGCTTGATATTTGGTATATGGGCGAATAATTTGATGGAAATCACAAAAAGAATAAAGTTTTTCAAAAATGTGTATTTAAGGGGGTAGACACTCCGCACTAAAGTATTCGAAAGGTGAAATGCATAGAAAAGCATGCTTCGCTATGAGATAGAGACTTCAAATTTGGTGCTCTTCCTTTTAAATGTGATAGAGGCTTGATATTTGGTGTATGGACCAATAATCTGATAAAAAACACAAGACAAACAGAGGAAGAAATCTGCAAATTTAGTTTCCCAATATTTTCTTCTTTAGGGGGTTCTGCACACCAAAATATTCCATCTGTCGAATATATGTGAAACGCGAGTTATTATAAAATTTGCATTATTCAGTGGTTGCTTATTGCGAGACCGTTGATTTTCAACGGGTATTCGGCTAGTATATACTAATTGCCAAGTGTCCGTCTGTCTGTCTGTCTGTCACGCTTTTTTTAGGCACTTCCCGAATAGATTGAGACTTGCAATTTGGTACACGCCTCGGTCGTTCGATAAAACCCCCTGGAAAAATCGAATTTTTCGAAAACGTTCTATAGAGGGGGTGCCCCACACCAAAACGTTCGAAAGGTGAAATGACGGGAAAGCATGCTTTGCGATGAGATAGAGACTTCAAATTTGGTATATGGGTAAATCACTCGAAAGGAAAAAAGTGTGCAATTTCAGATTTCCAATATTTTCTACTTAAGGGGGGGTGCAGCACACCAAAACGTTCGAAAAGTGATATGATAGAAGAGCATGCTTTGCGATGAGATTGAGACTTCAAGTTTGGAGTATGGGTAAACCGTTTGAAACAAATTAAGTGTGGAATTTCAGATTTCCAATATTTTCTACTTAAGGGGGTACCGCACACCAAAACGTTCGAAAAGTGAAATGATAGGAAAGCATGCTTTGCGATGAGATAGAGACTTCAAATTCGGTGTATGGGTAAATCGTTCGAAAGGAAGAAAGTGTGGAATTTCAGATTTCTAATATTTTCTACTTAAGGGGGGTGTCGCACACCAAAACCTTCGATTTACCGAATAAATGAGAAAATACGCCTTTAAAATTTGATAGAGGCTTATAATTTGGTATATGGGCTAATAATTTGACGAAAACGCCCAAGACGAATACAGTTTTTCAAAAATGTTCGTTTAAGGGGGTGCTCCAGAGTAAAACGTTCGAAAAGTCAATTGATAAAGAAAGCCATGCTTTGGAATGAGATAGAGATATCCGATTTGGTGTAAGGATAGATAGTTTGAAAGGGCGAAAGTGTACAATTTCAGTTTACCAATATTTTCTACTTTAGGGGGTGCCGCACACCAAAATGTTCGATTTTCGGAATAAAGGAGAAACGCTCCTTTAAAAACGTGATAGAAGCTTTATATTTGGTATATGGGCGAAACATCTCATAGAAATCACAAAAAGAATAGAGTTTTTAAAAAATGTATAATTAAAGGGGTGGGTACTCCACACAAAAGCATTCGAAAGATGAAATGCTAGAAAAGCATGCTTCACGATGAGATAGAGACTTCAAATTTGGTGTACGGGTAAAAAGTTGGAAAGGAAGAAAGTGTGCAATTTTAGTCTTCCAACATTTGCTATTGTAGGGGGTGCCGATGTCTCTCTATCTATTCGTTCGAAACGTTCAAAAAGAGAATTGATAAAAAACCATGCTTCGAAATGAGATAGAGATATCAAATTTAGTGTAAGGGTAGATAGTTTGAAAGGAAGAAAGTGTGAAATTTCAGATTTCCAATATTTGCTACTTTAAGGGGTGCGCACACTAATATGTTCGATTTTTTGAATAAATGAGGCACGCTTCCTTTTAAATGTGATAGAGGCTTGATATTTGGTATATGGGCCAATCATCTGATAAAAAACACAATACAAACAGAGGAAGAAGTGCGAAAATTTAGTTTTCCAATATTTTCTCCTTATTGCGAGACCGTTGATTTTCAACGGGTATACGGCTAGTTTACAATTAAATGCAAGTAACAATAATTCTATTGTTGCAAACTTTTTAGATTTAAATTTAGATTTACAAAATTGTAATATCTGGCTGTAAATGTATATGATGAAAGACTACATTTTAATTTTAATACTTCTAAAATTCGACATTATAAATCTTGTTTGCATATATCAGTGTTTAGAAATATTACATCAAACCAGGTTTTTAGAATAAGTAAAATTTGTGATGACAATTATAAATTAGCACATTTTATAGAATTATTAAATACTGCAACTAATAATGCATATCCTCCCAAATTCGTAATTGTTGTTATCAGATCAGTGTATCCACTAATAGTCGATATCATCCAAGACAACATTCCCAATTATGGCGGCTACTAATTTATATTTAAATTAATATATAAACAATAAAGCACTATTATTATTATTATAATATGATTATATAAAAATGAAAAGTAATAAAATAAACAAAATTGAAAAATAGAAAATACGATTCATAAATATTTATATATTTTGAAAATTATTTTCGCTAAAAATATGTAACTATAGCCAGTTTGTACCCCTGCGATTTGTGCCCCTTTTTAATGGTGTTAGTGGTATACTCCTTTATTCATTTCTCCTGTGCCTCCCTTGTATAGTAAGACTTCTTATTTATGATTCCTGTTCATCCTGTTTACTTTATATTAATTATGGTTGTTCTGTCTCCAACTCTAACTCCCTGGAGGTGGAGCTCCCTTCAACAATGTGTTCCCCTCTGATTCAATGGTTTATTTTCTTCTCCTTCTCCCGGAGGCATCTCAACTTTCTTTCGTTTAGTCTCAACTGCTTCCCTTCACAGCACTTGTATATAGAAAAAAAAAAAAAACTGCATTATGCTATGGGAAAGTCAAGTTGAGCCAAACTCTAGTTAATTTTTTTCGGCAGATCACCAAGTCAAGACCTTTTATTTATAAAATAATCATAAAAATTTATCTAGTGGATTGATATATTATTCCCAACGATGTTTCTATATTCAGAGCGAATTCGAATTAATGACGTTTTCCCACCACAGCAAAGCAATTTAACAAACCAAAAGTTATAGAAATGTTTACTTATCCGGGTTACTGATTTAGACAGATACTTTACCACCTACTGTAAATGCATATTCTTTGTGTTTCATTAAAATAACAGTATTTGTTAAGGAAGAAGCTAGTGTGGTTGCAATTTGATTTCAGTATTTGATTACAAGAACATTTTGTTACGCAGGAATGTGAGGTCGTCTTAATCGCCGTAACAGACCTTAATCTTGACAGTACATGTTAGACGTATTGGCCCGACTATCAATCTGTCTGGCTTTTTAATGCGGAACGGTTTTATTTTCTCCTATATTTTAAACATATTAACGCATTGCATATTGGATTAATTTCAAATTTTGAATTTTAGCTAGTTTTAAATATATTTTTAATCCAAATTGTTTTGCTCGATTCATTTTCATATGCATCGACTGCTTATTCGTTATGTTACAGTATTGATAACTGTGCATGTGATATGGATGTATTTCAGATTTTATTTCCAGTTTTAATTTGTCGTGTATGTGGAAGTTTAAGCATTTGTGACACCAAGAACTAGAGTTTTATATATTTCTTATCTTATAGTTGTAACATTGGTCTACAACACCCATTATATTGTTCATTAGTTACTTCTTGAAAATTTTCTGTGAGCTACTGTGTCCATGCTTTTTTTAAAGAAATTAAAATCTTGTTGGTACTCTCGGAGAAAATATAAGTGCTCGTGCTCCCTGACAGTAAAGGTTGCGGATACCTTCTATAACATCATCTTCGACGCAAGTTATAAACATAAGTCTTCAGATGAAACCATACCAAGATTTCACTTGTCTATTCCGAATTTACATTCTCCGGTCCGTCCCAAGATGAGCTACTCTCTCTTTCTCTCATCAAAAGGCATCATCAGAGGCGAGCGGGTTGATAAATGATATTCTCACATTCCGCCTTCTCCTGAGCACATTTCGACCCCCCTTCCTGCGATCATTAGGACGTTGTTGTACCTTTTCAAATTATCATAATTCTGCCATCCACCGAGGGAATTGCAACGCCCCCTCCCCCCCTTTTCTGGAAGCAAGCGCTTTCGAAAACTGTGCTTTTCGTGAGAATGTAGCATGCGGTGGTGTAGACACCACTCCCGATTTATGGAATAGAAACAGGGCAATTTTAATTTTCACTGGCCAGAGAAATTTGGCTGAAATCGTGTTACGTCTTTCATCAAGTCCAGAGCTACATCGAGAAATGAGAGTTTGATATTAATTTTCAGCCGGTGATAACAGTTCTCCCCATGGCAGTAGTTTTGTGCGGCAAGATCTTGCAGTATAATTATGTGCATTTGCAACTTGCAAACTTCTGGCTGGAATTTATGGGATGCGGGTAATGAAAGTTTGGTTATGATTGTTACATTTCCCTATAAGAAGTTGAAAGCACCGAAGTCGTTGGAATTGAGAGAGGGGGGGGGGGAAGGGAGGTTCTGTTCCAATGAGATACTTCGAGACCACTGAACTTGCATACTCACAATACAAAAATAACATGGAACTAACTGAACATGGATATATAAATTATATGCATAACTAGGATTGTATTCCACACGATTACCATTTTGCACGACTGGTTTCAGTTGGTCAGGAAAATTAATGCCATTGATTTCGGTGGTTTATT
This sequence comes from Amaurobius ferox, assembly GCA_951213105.1. Classification (NCBI taxonomy): domain Eukaryota; kingdom Metazoa; phylum Arthropoda; class Arachnida; order Araneae; family Amaurobiidae; genus Amaurobius; species Amaurobius ferox. The sequence goes on along the minus strand of OX578139.1, from coordinate 44,942,114 downwards.
GACAGATACTAGGATGTCCAGAGTGATTTTAGCCAGAATGATGGCGATGCGTTTTGATGACTTCAAAACTATTAACCTTTCGGTAACCCCGTTCATGGACGCCAATGTCTGCAAAAAGGGATCTGTTTGGAATAAGGTATGTCAAATACCTGTCTTTTTGAGAGGTTCTTCGTTTGGGATAGACGCTGTCCCACCCATAAGCAAAAGGTTAAGTAAGTCCTATTAACAAAGAAAAACTATGTACTCAAATTTCTTATAATTGCAACGAGCGTGATACATGGTAAAGTATTGCAGGGAAAAGTATTGGAATCATATCGGAAATTGCAACTCGAGTTCTCGACGGATCTACACGTTTTGACACCTCTAGAATAAGAAAACTATTTTTAGCGCGACGTCTGTGTGTGTGTTTGTGTGTCCGTCAGTGCAATGAATGTATACACTCTAACTCAAAACCTAATGGACTAAATTTCATAAAATTTGGTATGTAAGTAACTTGTGAGTGACCCTGGTGTTGATTAGTTTTGGGTACGATTCGAGATAAATTAACCCGTCTCTTTTTGCGAAATGGCTAGCAAATATTGCCTGTATCCACTCTAGTTGAAAAACTAATAGATCAAATTTCATAAAATTTTACAAATAAGTAACTTGTGGGTTACACTGGTGCTGATTAGCTTTTGGTACGATTTGGTAAAAAATAACCTGCCTTTTTTTGCAAAATGGTCCGCAAAAATCGGGAAAAATTTAAAATAAAAAACTGCGTATGCTCAAATAGTTTAATTAAATGCATGTTTTATACGTAATTTTTAACGATAAAAAGAATAAGACCAATCCCATTACACTAGGACTGGCCGTTCTCGAGATATGTTAGTCTTCTCGTATATTCGATACGCCACCTTTGAAAATAAGTCCAATTGCCGAATGAGAACGAAAATTGAATTTAAAGTGCAAATTCAGTGCAATTTAACATCAGAAAATTAATTTAAGTCTGCAGGGAAGGTCATGTGCTGCCCACATCAGATTATCTTTGTTTTTGAAAGCAATCGTTTTGTTGCAATCATGCGCGCAAGCAACCTATATCAAAATGAAATTTTAATAAATATATTGACATTACACAATTTTTAAAAATATTATCAGATTCACCTTACTCAAAAAATTATCATATATGCTACAGGGATTCGCTTATTAGCCATAAAATATTTAGGTATTATCGATGTATAGGAAAAGAGGCACAAAAACAAAAAAAAGTGATGCATGGGAATTAGCTCAGTTTATGGCACTTTTAAGACTCCTGAGACTCCTTTAAAGAGGTAATAAAAATAATGGAATTAAATCTGAAGAAAAATGAGGTGATGCTAAGAAGAGGTGAATATATATGAAATATGATGCTTTTAATTATTTTATTAAGACAGACTATACCTTCACATTTTGAAGACAGCAAGCGTACACAACGAAATATAAGGATAAATAAAAACAAGAAAGATCAATAATGCATAAAGCATTGATTATGAAACTCATTCCAACTGAAATGCAATTTCATTTAAACATTTCTAAAATGCGGTACATTCAACGCTGACATATTTTAAATTATCACAGTATTACAATAATTTATTATATTTGAAAACTTTAAAACTTTATTGAAAAAAATGAACTTTATTCAAATGACGTCATCGAAATATAAATCGTCTGACTTTGTATGTAAAAGCAATGAATATTTCATTCATATCACTTTTATTCTAGACTCCAGAGCTAAATAATTTTGAGTGAATAAAATTCAGCAATTCTTATACAACTCATCTTCAAATCGCTTGTTTACATTTTGCATCCATTAAAATTAGGCTTCGTTGTAGAAATAATCAAAGTTTGAAGATCATTTAAACTAAAAAGTATTGTAATTGCGTTGAGGCAGAATATATATGCACAGAAAATACGCAAAAATAAAGCGGTTTTAGGACGGATGCAACACTAAATATAAATGTAAAAGAACTTTAAAAATCACGATTTTGACACTGCGAAAAAAAGATGAATGCCATATTTTATTTTGAAGTGAGTCACGTGATTTCTTCATAATTAAAATTATTATTTTAATTTTGCAATTATTATTTTAATTTTTATTTTAATAACTATCGAACATATTTTTGCTGAAATTTTTTTATATATTTTTGGAATAATTTGAATATTTCCTAAAATTTTCGAAGCAATTTGTGCATTTTAACTTAAAAAATGTTAATGTGCATTTTAGCTTAAAAAATGTTTGAAAAATGAGGTCCCATAGGGTTCAATGCATTTCACTTTTTCATCCCGGATTTAATCCAAAACTAATTGGGTGATATTATTCATTTACATTCCCATATGTTTCACAGACCGTCTCTACAACATACTAAAATTTCATTTTGATAAAGTCATTTTTACGGCAGTTATCGTGCGAACGGACAAACAGACTGAATGAATAAAGTCGTAAACACTTTTCAATTGTGTTGGAAAGTGTTTATAAATAACAGAAGCATAAATTTGATAGAAATAATTGACCATCACCGTCTTTTCAACGAGATAGTTCATTTGGAAGATGAGCGAAAATAGTTGGGGCAATATAATGGGGGCAATATATACAGGTCTTCTCTGTTGTCCATGATGTACCATTTATCCATGATGTCTTTAGTCCGTGATGTCCTGTATGTGTATTGTGAAAAATTTTCATGGTTTGTTAAATATTGATTTAAGTAGAAATTTACTTCAGTTATGGTTTCTGTTAGTGTTGGGTATATATATATACATGCCTTTCTGCTGTTTAATAATTCCGTATTTGTTGCCATAATGCTAAAGAAATGGAGAAAAAAAATAAACTCTGCATTTCTGCCTTGTAAAGTTTATGTAAAGTTTTTCTGAGAAACTTCATTTTTGAGAAATAGGTTCGTTTCTTGTCGCAATCCCAGCATTTCTAAACCACGTTAAATAATTTTTAAAAAAAATGTAACAATATACATTAATTATATAGTTAATGTTATTTTAGATGGTTGATTATTACTAACTGCACCCTCACAAAGCATTTTCGCTCTAGTGTCTTTTAGTGCTTGGTATCTGTTGACAACTTGCTTGCTATCCAATCTCTGGGGTATGAGTCTCCATTCGACTGTTTCGAACATTAATATTCCCTAGCATTTTGTTCTGTTTGTCTCACAGCCATTTTCAGAATGAAAATATCGTTCTTGCATTCCTAATATCCCCAGACATATGCATTATAAATAATATATAATTTGGAGTGCTTTAAAACGTTACAGTACAATTATGACAAAATCTTGCTCATAAAAGGCTCATAATTAAAAAACTAACAATTTTTAATTCATTATGTTTTTTATTGTTGAGCAAACTCCTGAAGAAAATAATCAATAAGTATTTGAGATATAACTTTTGATGGAGTTTTTAAGAGATAATTGCATTTTTTAAAACATAAAGTAAAAGGAAACTAATGCTAAACACATTGCCATTCGGCAAATGATAATTTGGCTCTTTTTCAAAATCAAAAGATTGAAATCCCAAAATATTAACAGTATCTAAATTTTCAATCAGATTATAGCTATTACTATTTATATCAATCTGAGAAGTAAGGCTATTAAGAAAGCCAAAAGTGATTTACTAACAACTGTAGCGTAAGATTTATGTCCAATAATAACGGATCTAAAAGAGATTGTTTTTTTTTTTATGAAATTTAGGGATCATTACCACATAAGGGAATTCCAATAGATAGATAGATAGTAATGTAATAATTATTGTAGTAATAGATTTCCCAGTTTTGCTTAATGTGAGGGTTTATTGTAAAAAACTTATTTTAATTCATGTTTTCAATAAATTATTCCGGTTTTCAAATTATTATTTTTATTAAATTTATTTGTTTTATTTGTGTGGTGTAATTTACATTCTAGAATTCAACCAAAATTTTGTAGCTGTTAGCAAAATTTGGCTTTATTCGATAACCCAAATGAAAAGTTTTCCCAGCGAATTTCAATTTCAACCATGCCCTGCGATATCTCGGTACTCGACGATGAGAGGTCTAACGGGGGTGAGGATATTTATGAAAGTGTACATTTCCGCCGTGCCGGCCGTATAATTCAATTTATCACTCAACAAATTAGCCCTCTTGAATATCCAACTCCAATTACGCAACTCGGGAAGGGAAGGGGTGGCGAGTGAAATGCTCAACAATCCAAACCCTACCCCCACTTATCCAAACAAAAGTTTCCACACTTTTATCAATAACGAGGCCCACAGCAGCCACCGAAACGTATATTTACCGCCTCCGTCTTGGTGATAAATGACAACGATTCGAACGGAACAGCGATTTCGAATGTTTCTACGTCCGTCCCTCCTCCATCCTCTTTTTCCCTTTTTTCACTTTTCATTCCCGCGATGGCATTAAATCCGTGAGCTCTTCCCGCATCTGTGATTCCTCCTAAAAATCATCCACGTGGGCGGATCCGGAATAATTTTTGCGGATAACGAATTCTCGCGATGAGATAACGAATTCTCGCTATGAGATCCGATGAATGGGAAAAGATGGATCGACGGATACATCGCGAATGTTTCTCGATTATCTTCGATTGTGAGTTTTGAAGCACTAATGAAAGGCTTGGGGTGATGTGTTCACAGTTGGGGGAAAGTGGCTGTTGCATTTCAGAATCCTTTCTGACACTTGCGTGCTTACAAACGAACACATGTAGCTGGAATGCATGATTGTGCAATTAGAACTTATGGGCAAAGAAAGTAAAGTTTTGTTCGAGTTTTCTGGTGATGAATCCCAAACTGGAAGAAAAAATTGCAAAGACGTTCATTGTTTATGGAATACATATACGAAAATTCTCTGGAGAAAATTGACGTTTCACATGCTGGGAAGTGTTTATTTACTTGCATCTAGAGATTTCTTTTAAGGTCATGTGTAAACAAATAAAATACTTTATTCCATCGCATTAGTTTAGATGATCTGCAATCATTTTGTTCAATATTATACAAATTCTTTAAGAACAATTTAGTAAAGACTGAAGTCTCAAATTAGTAAATATTGAAACCTTTTATTCGATTGTTCATCTTAAACGTGCATGTGAATACGTAATGATATACTCGCACAATCCGCCAAAAGGGGACGTTCCCAATATTAACATCGTGCTTTCATTGCAATAACAACATCCATGGACCGATTTCACATTTATAAACTGGCATAATATTCTGTAATAATAGTCGATATCTGCAATGGAAGCAATAAAACTTGCTATGTGCTACAACTTTGCTAATCCTCATAAGGATCGACAAATTAAATTCTACATTGTAATTGGCTTCGTTTTCTTTTCAAAAGTGAGCTCAGGCTACAGAAGCTGCGCCAGCCTGACTATTATATACTGGCATATTTTATACTAAATGAGAAATTGGTCCATGAAGTTCATTCTTCCATAATCCTAACTTTAGAAATGCCCCAGTAGTTCTTTGACTATGAACTTAGTCGTCACAGCTTTGTGCAGCTTGAATTCAATTTTGAAACTAGCTGCATGGTAAGACTTCCACAACCCAGACCGCACGACTTTCCAGAAGGCTTCAAGCTGTACGGCTGGTACATGGTAATGATAAGACTGAATTTGTCGCTCCCACAGAAATATTTAAAATTGTTAGCAAGCTTTATTGCTACCAGCACAGTATTGGCGAACACTCTTGAAAGGACCATAAAAAAGCGGCCAGTAGATGCAGTTATCGGTAGCGGAAGCTTGATCCAAACGTAATGATTTATTCAAGTACAGAGCAGATAATAAAGAATGATCAATAAAGGAATAACTTAAATGTCTGTATTGGATAAAAATTGTACTAATAGAAATGCCTCATTTGTGTGGCAAAGTGCAAAATAAATCGAAATAGATTTTTGAAAAACAGACTTTACATACTTTTTAAATGTTCGTGCGTTTTGGGTAACTTTTGTAAGATTATGCACTTTGAATAATAAATTAATTTTACCTTTGATTAATAACTCAAAGTTGGACAGATGGAGACAGAAATAAACTGGATATGATTAGGCATATCGGTAGCATTTGCTTTGTAGCCGTAAGGATTTAATCGTAAATTTATTTTAATCGCAAGGTTTTCGATTTTACACTCAACTCCAAACTTGATTGTAGTTCACAACTTTGACTGATTGCCTCAATCTGATTGCCTCAACTGATTGCCTCAATCTCCAGCTGCCAGAAAGCTATTTTACTTTCCCTATTATACATTTTAATGTAGGGAAAGTATATTGGTATGCGGATCGAAAAATATAATTCCAGTTTTCATTGGATTTATACTTTCGAACGGGAACGAATATAAATAAACTATTATTTTTATCGTAACGAATATGTGTATGACCGTGATATACATGTATATACGCTATCTTAAAAACTACCCGATCAAATGTTATGAAATTTGGTAGTTTATGCATTACTCTGGTTCTGATTAAATTTTCATATGAATATGAAAAAATGGATTTATTTTCACTTTTCTTTTTTTGTTGAAATGGTCTTCAAAAATTGGCCACATAAAAAAAAACTAAATGTGTTTCAATTTCTTAATGTTTGCTTTAATTTTTAATGACAAACAAATAAAAACTAGCTGACTGGGATAAAGGAGCCTCAAACTATGTAGTTTCGTTTAATTTTGGCGACTTGGCGGTGTTTTAAAATACACCAAGTGCCTAAAAGGTATTTACAAAATTTCACTGTAAATTTGAGATACTTTCAATTAAGTATCTAGGTCATGAGTACTAGAAAACCCAATTTAATATATATATATATATATATATATATATATATATATATATATATATATATATATATATATATATATATTAAAGCCCTTATATTATATATTATAATATAAAGGCTAAATGTTGCTATACTAAAAAGTATGCATGGAATACTTTCTAGTCTATTAAATTACGCTGATTAATCGTCGATTTATTCGTTAATACATTTAGCTTTTGTGTATTGAAGTGGGTAGCACATGCCTTATTCTACCATATATATATATATATATATATATATATATATATATATATATATATATATATATATATATATATATATATATATATATATATATGGTCGAAAAAGGCATGTGCTGCTCACTTCAAGTTTTTATTACACAAAAGCTAAATTTATCAACGAATAAACCGACGATTAATCAGTGTAATTTAATAGACTAGAAAGTATTCCATGAATACTTTTTTAGTATGTCAACATTTAGCCATTACCTAAATATATATTCTTTTTAGAAGAGGAAATAAATTAAACATTTTGCACAAAAGGGATTTTTATTGGTCATTGAGAAAATAATTAAATATCCTCACTGGACATTAAAGGTCGATCAGAAAAAGGCAAAAGTAAAATACCCCGAACTGGATAATTAACATCACACAGGCAAACCAAATTCATAACCGGCAAACTAAATTGCTATTAAAATGCCACATGTCGCTAAATGATATTAACTACCTTGCATTTTCAAAAGAGAGCTCCCGAGTTTGAATCCAGTATTTAGCATAAGTCAGTAGCTCTAAAACTTTTAAACTCAAAGACCCCTTAGTAATTAAAAAAATATGCTGACCCCCTGATTTCACAAATCGAAATAGGCCATATACACTTGCCTTTAAAATCTATAAATTAAAGTTAGATGTAATGAAATAAACATCTTTTCCACCAAGAAAGGGCATTTAAGATAAAAAATTAAGAAATATCAGTTCAGAAAATTTGCATAATATGCATCTAAATAGAAATATTGAAAAACTTTAAGCTAGCAACATTACGTTACTAAGAAAATTCAAGCAATTTAATATGAACATTGATGCTGCTTTTTATAAATGATTGATGTTCGTTCAATTAAGAATAATTTTAGTCGTTTTCAACGTCCCATTAAACTCCTCGAAACTTTGATTTCAAATATGTGAACAAGAAAAAAGGCGTTTCACACAAGTAGGCAATAGAAAATATAGTTAGGCACTTCATGTTTAACTCTATTTTCTCTATTTTCTTGTTTAACTTAATTTTAGGGCTTGGTTATGAAACTTCAATGTGCAGTTGCATAATTCCTTTAGTAAGGTTGCGGCTCTCTCTGTCATCAGATTTGTGTTGCATATGCCCACTAGTTTTTCTCGGTTTGCTAAAATGCAGCAGAAGTTATTTTTAAATAGGGTTGCAGCTTAACTGTCTGTGATCGATGTAGTATTAATTTGAAAGACTTTTCAATAACTTTTAATTAAAAAAAAATAAGATTTAATAAAAATTTTATTAGTTGTAACACATATATATTTTGATGACTCCTCTTAGAGTTTGTCAACTACCCCAATTTGGGAACCACTAGTATAAATATTGGTAGTGTTATGGTAACCAATTATAAGTTACTTATAAATTAGAAAGAAGCATAAATTTATTGTAGAGTTTGTACGAGCTAGAGATTTTTAGAATTATAACAACGTGTAGAGACATAATTTTCATCGCCAAATTGGAATATGGACTAGGTTTAAAGTAGAGGTACACCTTAAAATTTCTCTAACGCGGACCGTAAATTGTTTAACATTTACAATAACAGTAGGCAGAAAAATATAGGATCGTGCTTCCAGGGCATGTATGGATCGTTTTCTCACCTTTTACCTGCTTGTGAGGATTCTATCATTTATTATCATTTTATTTTAATTCTACTTTTCCTGGTTTTAATTTATGTCCTAAAATTCTCAACTTTCATTCCGAAGAATCGCATACTCATGATTGGCCAGATCTATATAATGGCATACTTTAGAATTATGGATCTGTCATTCTGCTGAGTTCGCGTGTGTTCCTGAGATCATCCGTAGAAGAAAGAATTGTGAGTATAGCGTTGATATTTTGAGTGAGCATTTCGTATGTTGGTCATATTCGGTTTAGTTATGAGTGAGGTTCGAATTGCATTGTAGATTAGTATGTCTTAGGTAGAGTTTGTACTGCTAGTATTATAAATAATTTGTATATAGAATTGTATTTATAATATGTGTTTTGAGTTCCCAGCGCTGTAAATAAAGTTGTTTATTTGTTAAATGCCGCGATTTCTTCGTCGAACTCTAGTCATTAGGTCAATTGAAGTTTTATATTAGGTTGAATTCAATTTAGGAGTCAACACAAAAATCATAATCTTGGGTTGAAGTAGAAAGGTTCTTTATATGCTCTGAATGGAATGGCTCAATAACTACAATTGGTTTAAAATTTTATACTATGACCGTTGCAGCTCAACTGTTTGAGAAATTTCACGCCGAATACGTGGTAGAAGTGATTTTGTGTGCTTTCATAGAAGTTCATAAAGTGAGGCACTAAAAATTAAATAAATGAAAAATAAACTTTTTAGTCTGCAGACCACATTAAACATTTTGTTTCTTACATTTTTATCGAGTTTTTTAACGTCTGTCACATATTACTATTATACTTGCCTAAGACTAACTTGAATATGCTATGTATTAATCACTTAGTTTTGTGTTCATACACCTATTCTACGTACATAGACTATATATTTTACCGGAGGTTTACATTTTTTCCTTTATCTCTCTGTTGTCAAGTCAGTTTTTCCGCAATTATATATATTTGCATGTATGATTTTTACCAACAGCAATGTAGTTAGTCTATCTACAAAGAAACTATTGTTTAATTGTCAAATTGCTATTATTATCTCTATAAAAATGTAAGTCAGGCTTCTGTTTGTTTATTATCTCATCACGGAAGAACTCGATTATTCTCTTTTTGTGTGAATTATTATAAAATTTCCAAAAGGAAGAATCAAAAATTGAAAGTTCACCACGAATTGTGCATTATGTCTATTTACATTATATGTATATTCGGTACAAAAACGAGCATACAACTAGTTGACTGTAGAATTCAGAGGTATATCTTCTCCATATTCGATTTTCCGGAATATCTCCAAAAATGCTCAGTAACACTTTTCTTTCAAAGGTGTAAAGGCTTTTCCATAATTTCCCTGGAGTGTCCAGGTTCTCGAGGCATAGCTTTAGCGTAGGTCTTATAAAAGTACTTTTATTTAGCAACATTATTCTTTCTCCCAATCCATCTCATTTTCAAATATAATAAGCATAACTTGATAAAATCAATCAAATTTTATTTGTGTGTATTAAACCTATTCTGTCATTCTCAAGAAGGTTAATAATTTTCAAAAATTCACCACTTTTTTGAATAGTCAATAGCTCAGAAATCTCTTTCAGCGAACACCTGCAGATAAAAAATAATCCTGAGAGCACCAGTTACTTCGTTACTAACAGCATAACCAGCGATTAAAAATATCAACCGATTTCTAAAGGCACATAATATCATTTTTTTTGTCAGGATGAATATCAGGAAATATCTGTTTGCAGAAAAAATATCATCCAACCCAGAAAAATAGCATTTCTAATCTGAAAGAAAGAAACCATTGAAGTATGAAGCGAAATGAAACGAATAGCATGAAATTGAAACAAATTGGCTCAAAGCACTAATTTATTTATGAATATAAGAAACTGTAATATTGAGTGGAACAAATAAAACAAGAAAGATCAATTATGTATAAAGCATTTATTATAAAACACTTTCCAACTGCAATGCAACTTTATTTAAACATCTCTAAAATGCGATACATTCAGTGGTATATTTTTAAAATTATCACAATACATTATTAATTTATTATATTTGAAAACTTAAAACTTCATCGAAAAAAGAAATGAACTTTATTCAAATGAAGTCATTGAAATATAAATCGCCTGGTTTAAACACCTCTAAAATGCGATACATTCAGCGGTAATATTTTTAAAATTATGGCAATAATACAATAATTTATTACATTTGAAAACTTAAAATTTCATCGAAAAAAAATGAACGAAATATAAATCGCCTGGCTCTCTATGTAAAAGCTGTAAATATTTCATTCATACACTTTTATTCCATTCCTTTCATTCATCACAGTATACTACAATAATTTATTTTATTTAAAAACTTAAAACCATGGAGGTAAACGTAATTTAACTCTATGCTTAAAACTTCATCGAAAAAGTCTGCTATAAAATCGCGTGTTCTCTATGTAAAATCAATGAATGTTTTAATCAGTTATATTTCAGACTCAAAGAGCTAAATAACTTTGTGCTAAAAATATTCAGCAATTCTTATACAACTCATCTTACATCTTTACGTGTTTACATTCTCCATAAGCGAAAATTAGGCTTCGTTGTAAAAATAATCAAAGTTGGATGGTCATTTAAACTCAAATATATTGTAATTGCGTTGCTTCAGAATGTAGATGGACAGAAATTAAGCAAAAATAAAGCGGTTTTAGGACACATACAACACTAAATATAAATTAAAAAGAACTTTAAAAATCACGATTTTGACACAAGATTGATGTCATATTTTATTTTGAAGTGGGTCACGTGATCTCTTCATATAATATGGGTGTAATTATTATTTTAATTTTTATTTAAAATAAACTTCGGAATATATTTTGGTGAAATTTTTTTCATATTTTTTGTGGGATAATTTGAATATTTCCTAAAACTTTCGAAGCAATTTGTGAATTTTAAATTCGCTTAAAAAATGTTTGAAAAATTAGGTCCCATAGGGTTCAATGTATTTCATTTTTTCAATCCGGATTCAGTCCAAAAATAATTGGGTCATATTATTCATTTATATTCCCATAGGTCCTACAGACCGTCTGAATAACATACTAAAATTTCATTTTAATAAAGTCATTTTTACGGCAGTTATCGTGCTAAAGGACAGACAGACAGAATGAACAAAGTCATAAATACTTTTCAACTATGTTGTAAAGTGATAATATAAAGAAAACCACCAGTTTCGTAAAAATAATTGCTTTCCTCAGAAAAGAAAATTATAGACAATAAAGAAATAAAGGAAACAACTAGTTTCAGAAACTAAATGGATTATATTAACCACAGAGAGGAAATAGACAAAGAAGTGTCAAAAGTAAATTTAACTGCACAAAGAAAGGAAAAACAAAGCAGTTAAATATTGGAAACAACATGCTATGTGAAAAAATTTGAAACAGCTGTAAAGATGAGTAATTACGTGTAATGAAACAAGCAATTGCGGAAAATGAAATAGCCACACCAACCGGAAAAAATTAAAACAACCGGTTCCGAAATACAACAATAAAGGAAAATGGAGCAGCAACAAACAATGAAAAGCAAACACGGAATCAGAAACGGAATGGGCAAACATCAACTGGAGAAAAAAATACAGCAAAGACACACGACAAATAGTTTCGGAAACACCATTAGTTACCGGAGTTTTTAAAATATTTTTTACTAATAAAATAATTCAAATACTTTCTTTAATTTAAATTGGACGGTAAAAGTACTTCCAGAAACGGCGGTTGAGAAACACTTGGTTTAAAAGAACTGCATTGTTATGCCGTATTATGTGATATATTTTGCTCGACAATAAATGTGTCATGTACAGTTTATTTCTAAATAGAGTTATTGTGCTGGACTCGTGATTCAAATGGTAAATTCCACTTTTACTTAATGCTTTGGGTAAAAAGGGAAATAAATAAATAAAACACAGTCCAGCTTTAAATTTTCCACCGCATTAATATTCGAGGACCGCACATTTATTTTAAGCAACCTCCCTCATTCCAAATCTTATCCGGCAAAACACCTCACGTCTGCCCCACCAAGAGAATTAAAGAATCGCCGATGCCAGATGCATGCAACGTTTCTAGTTTCTTTTATTTATTTTTTCAAATTTATTTTTACTCGCCCCCATCTACTTTCCCAGTGAACTGAAATGCAATTACGGCTCCATAAAATACTTAATTGCCGGCGAAAAATCCTTCTCCCGAAAGCGGGAGCCGCTCCTGATCCCGGAATTAAATAAATAAACAAGCTTAAGCAGCGGCGTTGCCCAATGACTCCACCTTTTTTTCTGGTTCTTTAAATGTTAATAAGATGGTTTGAGTTTCTTTTGTGAGCACACTTTTTCCCTTAACTTTAACATTATTAGTGATGTTTAAAAAAAAGGGATTTTTAAAAAAAGAGGATTTCTTTCAAGAAATGAGCCCGTCCTTGTAATTAAAGTGGAGGGATTTTTTCTGTCTCGGAAGATTTTTTTTAACCGTTTGTCTTGGTCAAAGCTCCATTATTTGCATTACTGAGAATTAAACTTACTGATTTGAATTATTAATTAGCCTTGCAAAAAATATTCTAATTAGCGTAAAATGGCGCATGTTTTTAAATACTTTGATTTACGCCTGGCTTCGCATAATTATTCTTTTTTAATGAGAATAATAAAGTATTTTATGTGCGCAAAGTATTTTGCCTTTTCATAAAATATGATTTTTTCTGTTCATTATCTTTTTTTTTTTTAGAATTTTACTTATTCTGCTTATGTAATATTTTTAATGTCTTCAAGCAACTATTTTTTCTTTAGTTGTTTAAATTTATTCCATGAAGTAAATTTTAAAGAAATTTAATTTAAGATTATGTTAGTAAAAATCATATAAAAGTTTAATGAAAAACTAAATGCTTTGAGAATTTATTTGTATTTGGAAATAAGCTTTCGTATTAGGACGTATCAATTGTTTGAACCCCTTTAGATCAGTGGTTTTTATTCATGGAAATATTCACAGTAAACGTGATAAGGGCATCTAACATATATTTGCAACTTGTTCATGGAAATCAACAAACCATGGAGGTAAAAGTAAGGAGTTAGAACTTCATATTAAGAAAACGCCAATATTGTTTGAGACAATCATTCAGGTGTCGCTGGTATAAGATAAGTAGCCATGCATCGTGTGCATTTCTATGACGAAAGGTCTAAAATATTTATTTAAACTGTCAATTTTGTAAAAATAAATTATTAGGGCAATGCAAAGTAGAATTGAAGAAGAATATTCCTACGTATTCAAAATTATTTTACCTTTCAATTTATTTTTATCTCCCTATATTCTGCATTCTATCGTACAACTATGAAACAATACTGGTTAATTATACTCATAATAAAGGAACCCTTCATTTAAACATAATTAAAAACACATAGACTAAATACTACGCCTTTCTGTTGTGTCAACTAACAACAGTATCTACTTTGGTAATACTAGCGACACCTAGATATAATTCTCAAAGCATTATGGCATTTTCAAGCGTTTCATCCATAGCAATTTCATCTCCTTCTTTCTAACATCGTGCAACAAACAAAAAGAACTGCAATACTTCATTATTGTTACTATGCAGAATTAGGTGATGAAGCTACCTTTTCACTTCGGGAGGTATGGTTCCTTTCAAGGTGACACTGCAAATCTTGCAGTGAGTGAAAACGCCTCTGGTGTGCTTGACGAGGATATGAGAGCATATCTGTTACATGAACACGTATTTCTAAAGAATGTTCACAGGTTAATAGATCTATATCATCCAATGGTTTTCTGAAGTCAGAACTTAGAGTGATGAGCCCAAGATTCGTTGTGTATATGCCGGTTAAAAGAAATTTTGAGATCTCTCGTCGGTAAAAGCAATTGAAAGAGAGAAAGTGAGATCTCCAACGCAAGGTAAAAATTGAATTCAAGAATAGCAACTAGGTGCAGTAACATTTCTGGATACGATCGTTACCGATACAGTGTGCCAATATTTTGACATTGCTTGCAGGCTACAGCTCCCAACCATATGGAATGTGTGGAAAGCAGTTCCTATGGAAGAAAGTTTCCGAAATGTCACCTATTATGTAGTGGAAAGAAGCGTGTGGCAATTCCGATTTGTCAAGACTGAGTTCTTTTTTAACCAGTTTCCTCCGCAGCTACAAGGAAAATGTTCAGCCCATTCAGTTGGATCTACAATAACAGAAGGGATAAGTTGACCTTAGAGAGCTCTGGGATGTTGACGTTTATTTCCCACATTTGGGAATTGCTAAACCGTTATGAAAAAAAAACAGAGTATATGGGAATACCCTAGTTATCAATGTAACCACTCTCACCAACATTAGCATCCCACACTCAAGTGAGGGACGGTGCAGACGACCGACATGAAGTGGTGGTGGAAAGTGATTCAGACTGAAAGACCAAATTCCATAAATAATATAATAACAAACTGAGAAAAAGCGTAACTTTTTTCTTTTTCTTTCGTAAATAAATAATTAAGCTGATCTTTACCATAGTTACAAGAATGGGTCATTGCTTCTGTTAAGAAATTAAACATTTAACAGATATATTTATTTTTCTTTAATTGTTAAGATTCCTGTGTCCATCTTTAACTGTTTCCTGTGACTTATCAAGCAACGTGTGCAGTTGTGCTAAATCTGTCGCTAAACGTGATAGACAGAGACGTTGATTTTTCTTATGTCGCATTTCTCCCGATTCCCTTGCTTCCTTGGGAGGTCTGCCTCGCTGACTTGGAGACTGTTTCATATCAGCTGCACCTACTCTGAATATTAGTACCTGTTCATCACCACCGACACTTCAATTTCTCCGCTTCACACCTTACTTACCTGCTGTTATTGAGATCTTAGACTTGTGTGAAGGCCCATCCTTTATTTTCTTATCGGGTGGTATGAAGTGATTGGCACCTGACAGGTAGCCCTTTCACGTATCTCCCCTTAATTCTTAACAGTAGATGGGTCTTCCTGGGAAGATATCACATTTCGACATGCACCCGGAATTGGAGGTCATGAATGCAGTTTGACCAAGCTGGAAAATCATTTTTAATTTGCATAGAATGCATTGCATATGCAAAAAAGAAAGTTTTTAATTATTTATGATGGGGTTAAAAATCAGACTCTCGAATTTAGGAGACGTTTAGAGCACCAATGAATACGCTTCATCCCATTTTTTAATGCCTGTCTAAGTCTGTGTAGGATATTTTGTAAGGAGTAACAATTTCTATTCATGACTTCTTATTTTTCAAGCAGTGTTTTCCCCGCGGAAAAAAAGAATCTAAATTTAAATAACAGCCTCGCAGATTGCGAATGGAGGGAGGAGCTGGCAACCAGGTTATAAAGTACGAAGCACGAGATGGTATGAGTCGGAGCGTGGCGTGTGTGGATGCAGACGATGGTAGAAAGGGTGAACCATATACATTCTGATTTATTATTTGTAAATTACGTTAATGGAGTTTATTTTATGATTTCTATAGTTTAATAATAAATTTGCTGTTTTTATCAAAAGATGCCCGCGTGTTTATTCCGACACCTTTACAATTTCTCTAACAGATTGAGCAATACGAATGAAATTGTGTATGAATATTTCAATCCATGAATTTTTTACAGGAGCTTGTCGATTCTGGAGTATTTCGGCACAGGGAAACGCCGAGCATTTTTAGAAAATTATAAAAAAACATAATAAAAATAACTATGTTACAATTTTGTAAATAGATATCATTTTGTCTGTAATTAATTTTTATAGAAGCATATGATATATATACACTGACTTCCAAAATTTAAGCACGGACGGTAAAATCAACAAAAATGGAAAAGTAAAGCTTTGATTAACTCAAAATTGTACATGAAGGTAACAACTGTGTTTATGCATTAAAGAAAACAAGAATTATGTACAAAGATGAAAAAAAATATTTACTTTTCGTAAGTTATATGATGGCGTCACATTTGGGTCATTAACAACATGATGTTTAAAGACAAACAAACCAAACAAAACTTACATTAATATGGTATGTGACCACCTCGGACCTTCACACAGACTTTGCAACGGTTTTCCATGCTTTCAATGAGGTGATCAACCATCGCAGATGCGAACAATGGCCATTTCTCCAATAGGGCAGTTTACAACTCTGAGACTAGCTGGAGGAGGTAAACGTGCAAAGACAGCACGTCCGAGGGCATACCAAAGGTTTTCAGTGGGATTAAGGTCTGGGAAATACGCTGGTCACTCCATACGAGAAATGCTCTCACTTTCCAGGTATTCGTCAACGATGTTCGTTTCGGAACGGGCATTAGCGTCCATAAGGAGGAAATCAGGACCAACTGCTGCAGCGCAGAGTCTCGCAATGGGGTCTATACCGCGCAGCCATCACAGAACCGTCTTTAAAAATGTGCAACTCTCTGCGATATCCAATTGAAATTCCAATCTACACCATGACGCTGCCACCTCACAATGCGTGATGTTCGATGATGTTCTTGGCCTGGTTGCGTGTGCCTCGTTCTCTCCAGATCCTTACACGCTTATCATCTGATTCCAGAGCAAATCTGGACTCGTCCGTCAACAGGACGTTGCACCAATCTGAGACAGTTCAATTGACATGTTGACGACACCACTTTAATCTTGCCCTTCTGGCTGGACGATTAGTGGAATACAAAAAAGGTGGTACTCGGGCCTACAGTCTCTTCACATGGAGCCTTCGGTGCACAGTACTGGCAGATATTGTCTGACCAAGTGCCGCTGCAATCATGGATGTAAAAGTTGGGCTCCATACACCTTTTTAATAAAATTATAATGAAACTCATACATGAGTGTTTTACTCAAATCTAGTACTGAAAAACCAGCATAGATAGGTCTATTCAATTTTAAATTTGTCTTATGCATATGAACTGTAACCAGATTTTCATTAAATACTTTGAAAGAGTGAAAGGCTGGTTTTTCAGTACTAGATTTGAGTAAAACACTCATGTATGAGTTTCATTATAATTTTATTAAAAAGGTGTATGGAAGTCGAGCTGAATTACTTTTCACAGACATGGATTCCCTGTGTTATGAAATTGAAACAGAAGATATTTATAAAGCTTTTGAAAGTCATCAAGATTTTTTCGACTTTTCGGATTATCCATGCGATCATCCGCTTCATTCCAATAAAAATAAAAAAAGTGATTGGAAAAATGAAAGATGAGTTGAATGGTATTCCTGCGCTGGAGTTTGTAGGGTTAAGATCAAAAATGTATAGTTTAAAAACATCCTTCATGGAAAAGAAAACTGCTAAAGGTGTTAATAAGAATGCTGTGAAAAGATTCATTCATCATCAAGATTACTATAACTGCTTAACAAGACGTAAATTTAATAGAGTTGAGCAAATTAAAATTGCTAGTAAAGATCAGAAGATTTATACTGTGAAACAAATTAAAATGGGATTATCACCCTATGATGATAAACGTTATATTTTAAATGATGGAATTAAGAGTTTAGCATATGGTCATTATCAAATTTAAATGATAAAGCCATGCTAAATTGAAATTGTGTCGGTGCATTGTATACATCGGGTGGTGGTGAGACTACAATTTTTTAAAGAAAGTGAATTCATTTACATACATTGCAAGAAGCTGGCTATGATCAAGTAGAATTATGATGAATTGCACTAAGACACATTACTTTTTACATGTATACTGACAGAATGCAATTTAACTAAAGGTGCTCTAACATGGTAAAGATGCTTATGGATCAAAATCTGGAATGATTGAAATATATATATATATATATATATATATATATATATATATATATATATACATTGAATGCCTAAGGTGTACAAACGAAGTGAAATTTGCAAGCAAAGTTTAGATTTATACTGTGAAAAAAAAAAAAAAGAAAAAACTTTATATTTACTTGCTGATTAATAGCATCCTTTCTTATCTTACAGATAAAAATCTTCATTCATAGAAACATCACGTGGCAAAATGAAGCTCCGCCCTCTCTCCATCCGGTGCACCTATGTTTTAACATGGGGAAGTATAGCACCGGAATTTGCCCATGTTAAAGTATAGCACCGGATGGTCCAGAACCCCCTTATGTACACTACTATACATATACCGATCATCAGACGAGGTGGTAATCCTTGGACGACCGGGCACAGGTCTTCGGACAACTGTTTGACTTGTTTGGAATTGTTTCCATAATCGAGCAATTACCAAATGATCAAAGCCAAAGAAAATAGCGACATCTTTGAGTTACAGTCCTGCTTCAATGCGTCCAACAGCACGACAGCGCTAATTATCTGTCATTCGTCGTCTTTACGCCATAGAAACACGAATATCATCAAAAATAATCCTACAAAGTTATAAACACTTCGTATCAGCATTTAAATGCACCTCCTCAAACCCTTCAGAATGCTGGTGTCTTCAACGACTCCCTAATTAGTATAAGCGGACAGTCCATCGTGATTGGCTGTAACATACGATATTTGCATATTGCCATCTACATCCGCAGCGATTTTCAGCCACTCAAATTAAAAACGTTTTCGAATAATGAAAATTTGTATTGCGTGCTTAACTGTTGGAAGTCAGTGTATTATTTACGGAATGACAACATACGCCATACTCGGAATTAGCAGTGTTCCAAGGATTCTGGCCAAAAACTTGACCCCGAAATTCCGCGACTAGTAATACCAAAATACTAGGATTTTGGGAAATACCCTAGCTATTTTACTTTAGGAATTAATACTTGCTCAGTTCTGAAATTACGTCAAAAGTGTTACAGAGAGTGATGTCATCCATTTAGTAGAACAAGACTGCACTAAAATAGTATTCACGATTATTATTATTAATTTTGAAATTTGAATGTAAAGAATACGATTAAAATTTTTTTCAATTCTAATCAGCTATCCCCATACAAAATTACATTTTAAAAATATTTTCTTAAACGTGTTTTGAATTAAAAAAATTACTTTCCATCGTTTTTACATGTCAATATCAAAATACCGATATTATTTGGTTTCATTAAATATGCTTCATATTTACTACAGGGGAATATTGTTTGCGCTGTCGTGCGCAGAACATGCAAAGGAATTTTATATTTCATTGTAATATTTCCAAAACTACTCAACTAAATGAAACCAAATTTGTATACATAGAAAGCTGTCGTTAAATGAGTTCGACTGTTTCAGCAGTATTTTTTCATAGGCTCTGATAAGGCAGGGAAACTGAATATATTGAAACATAATTTTTCTATACGGAGAAAAGTCCCACATAGCGTCCGCATGGTGCTAGTAATATCCACCTAGTCAATTTTGGAACACCCTAGAAAAAGTACCCTGGAACAATACTTTTCTTTGCCATATTAAGCACGTAAAACACAATTACTTTATTTTATTCGTTTTAACTGGAAATTGTTTATTTTTTATTTGTTGTCTAAGTACGGCAATATTTTAAACATTTTTATTTAGCGTGTGCATTTCTTTGCAAGATCATTTCCGCAGAACCCAGTTATGTGTTTAAGTTATTTTGTTCTACATTTTTTTTTATTCAAAGATTTCGATTTCTGTCCAGCTTAATCGTGATTTTAACCCTAGTTTCCCCTTTCTGTTTCCGATTCACACCAAATTAAATATACCAAAACACCTTGACATGAGCTATTCAGTAGCAGATTTGGAGCAACGCGAATGTGTCAGACCCAAAATGCAAATAACTAGATATTTTTCCCATTCAGATGTCAAAATGGAAGGGAAGTCACAGGAATAGCGATGTTCAGAATTATCTACTTGTTTTATAATAAATCTTACAATATATGAAGTGCTTTTATTACTTTATAATGCTTTTATTTATAAATTTTATATGCAATTTGCTCAATATCAGCCAGTTACATTTTGCAATATTATATCTGATAAAAAGTACATATGCGCCTTTATTGTAAAGCTACAGGATTTTTACTTATTTTTATTGCCTAATTTTAGGTACATTACTTCAAACGATTCACTATTGTTCCATGTTTTTTAATGAGCATGATCAGCGTTCATGACAAAGGAGAAAAAGTACTCGCGTTTTATAAAAATATTCATTAAATCCGAAAGATATTTATGGCTAAAGCTTGAACGTGCTATTAACGTTCACATAGATGCAATGTTTATTGACAAACGAAATATAAAAGTACCAAATTTGACTTTCTTCAAGCGATGTGAAATGAAACTTTTAATACCAAAATCCTGGAATTGCAGAAAAGTTCTAATGCGGGCAAATTCGTAGCCAGGTGGGAGGGGGGGGGGACGATATTTTGACGATTTTTGAGAACCATTTCGCAAAAATGGGTCGGTTCTTTTTTTTTTTTTTTTTGAATCTAATCAACAACAGGGTAACCCACGAGTGACTTATCTACCAAATTTTACGAAACTTGGTCAATTAGTTTTTCAGATAGAGTGAATCCATATATGGCACATACAGACACACATAGATACATTATGTTAAAAATAGATTTTTCGGGTTCTAGATTGCTCGAAATGTGTAAATCCGTCGAAAACTCGATTTTCGACTCGATTCCAATATTTTCTCCTATACATTACCATGTATTGTAGGAAAAGTAAGCAAATGATGAAAGGAGGGATTAAAAACAATAAAAGCGTTTGAGATTTTAAGATCGCATGGTAGTTTTAATATTTGTCTAAAATATCGCGAATATGCATTCAAATGAACCATAGAAAATGATTACTGTAGCAGGTAGCACCATAGAGTGTAAAGGGGAAGAAGTTAAAATCATGTTTGGAAACGTGAAAAAATCGTTTAAAACAATAATTCAGGTAGCGCTGGGGTAAAGTTGGACGAACAGCTCGTATTGAATTAAATAATATATATTTAAACTGTTCATTTTGTAAGAAAAAAATAATCAGGGCAATGCAAATTTGAACTCGAGCAATTCTCAAACATTCTGTACCCTGTCCTACAACTTGGGGGAAAATACTGATTGCTTCTCCTCATAGTTACTTTAAAAGTAATCTAAATATTCCATCTAAATATAATTAAGAATAATCTAATAATAAAATCTTTAATTTAAGAATAATCAAAAATGTACACTACCCTTTCCTATTGTGTCAAATGTATGCCAGATGGGACTATGTTAACACTGGCGCCACCTAGATATAATTTTCAAAGCATAATGGTATTTCCAAACGTGCAATAGCGCACATTTTGTTAGTACGTAAATGAAATTCGTGCAGTGTGAAAAAAAGCTTTTTATTACTTTTTCCACTGTTCCTATTGGGATTTAGCGGATATATAAGTTTTTTCATAATGATTACATTAGATTTGATTATTCTAATGGCCGTAGATGTTTTATTAAAATTGAAGAGTTTGGATTGAAAGATTTTTCTTGAAAGTTAATCCAATCTTTTTTATTTAGAGAAAAGTGACAATGAGCATATACGCACACACTAATATCCATACACGTTGACATACATACACACTAATAAACACACACACAGACATCACCTCATAAAAGTTCGATTCGTGTTCAGGAATGCTTGAAACGTACTGTTAAGTCGAATTCGAATTTTCGATCTCGTCACAATACTTTCCCTAAAGCATTACATGGCACTGCACATGTAGGGAAAGTGAAAATCCTGCAAATCATGCAAAACTTAATCGTTCGTCAATAACCACTTTACCATCGCAAAATATTGAGTTATAAATATGACGGATGGCAATGATTATTTGAGGGAAAAAAGAAAACAATAAAACGCACAGAATAATAAAAGCCATTTCACGCAACATCCTCCTAAGTTTAAATAAATAATAATAAAAAAAATCCTATTCTTCCTTGATAGCTTCCAATCAAAGCCAAATTTTCGAGGAACAGATATCCGTCATAATTTAATACCATTCACCGAAATATATCCGCGAAAGAAAGAAAAAAGAATGGGCCATAATGAAAGATATTTAGGTGCTGGCAACATGTTACTTAGAGCTCTTTTTTTATGCTATTTTCTTATCTTGTGCAGTAAGGTGGCCGAGACAGTTGTGATGGGCCCATCTTTGTTCTGTTTTAGGGGCTATTATTGAAAGCTGGGCGTAGCTGGGTAGGAAAAAAAATTATTAATAGCGCTCGCATGACTCCTGCCACCTGTCCGCTCACATATCAGCACTCCTTAGTTTATGCTTAGCTATGTAGAAATTTTCTGCTTTTCAGAGAATGTTCACTTCACTTCCCATACATTACATAATACATGCACAGGGAAATTTTTATACCAGGTACCTTGGGAAGTCCTTAAGTATCTTAATTAATTTGTAAGGAAAGGTCCATAAGTGACACGTTAGGTACACGTTATTTCGTGATTTCTGTAACGTAGGTACATTATTTTGCTTTATTCACTTGTTTTATTCACTTATACACTCATGTTCAAAAGTAAAGCATAATTCATAAAATGCGAAAAATTCGGAGTTAATATGGATACAATGGTTCACAATCCGTTGTGGAGAATCGTGGGCCGAAGGTAAATCATTGTGCATATGCAAAGCAGTTCAGTCGACATGCGCAAAGCACCGGCGCACGTCGGAACGAGTATAAAACGGCCTCGAGTGGCATGGCCAGTTGAGACAGAATTTAGCAGCTGTTATGGTACGGAGCGTTGTTAACAATCAAAAAGGACGAAAGATGTCACAAAGGTGCCAACTGGACATGTTTTTGGAGAGACGAACTATTGGAATGCTGGAATCCAGTTGATCCTAAACCGAAGCGTCTCGAATTTTAAATGTGCCTCAGTGTGTGATCTCCAGACTGTGGCAGAACTTCCAAACCACTGGAGATGTTATATACCCGACGACCAGTACCAGGTCGGCCAAGGGTAACAGCCGCTCGGCAAGACCGATATTTAGTGATAACTGCGCAACGTCAGAGGAACCCTTCTGACAGACAACTGGGTTCAGCCCTAACAGCCGCCACAGGAGTCACTGTTTCGAGGCAAACTATTTACAAGAGACTCGGATACGTTGGTCTCTATGCCAGACGACCAGCAGTTTGCATCCTCCTGACGTCTGCACAAAAACGCACGCGTTTACAGTGGAATTTGGAACATCGGCAGTGGCGTGGGCAACAGTGGGGCAGTGTTATGTTTAGTGACGAGTCCAGGTTTAGCCTGAGAACTGATTCTCTCGTTGTACCACGTTCTGGAGAGAGCGTGGAACTCATTTTCACTCGGGAAACATCCCGTAAAGACATCATTTTCCGTTTGGGGGAGTCATGGTTTGGGCAGGCATCATGATGGACGGTCGCACAGACTTCCACATCTTTGACACGGGGTCGGTTATTGGTCAAAGATACAGAGACGAAGTCCTTGAGCCTACCGTTCGATTGTTTCGAGGTATTGTTGGTCTTGATTTCATATTCATAGATGGTAATGCGCTTCCAGAACGTGCGGCCTTGGCCGACGACTTCCTTCAAACTGAACATATCCAACACATGAAGTGGCCTGTCAATTCTTCTGATCTGAATCCAATAGAGCTTGTGTGGTATATGCTCGGGAGACATCTCGCAGCTCTCCGCTACCCACCAAGCTCCGTATCGGGATTGAAAACTGCTCTCCGTGAGGCTTGGAACTCTTTGCGCGCACACACAACTCATCCAAACCCTCATCGAAAGTGTGGGAAATCATTGTGCAGCATGCATGGCTACCTGAGGTTCCCATACACCGTATTAAACAGCAGCATAACATTGTTTCAATCATTTTGTTTCTCTGAGGTTGACACTCGTATTGTGACCCCTTTTCTTTCAACCCTTTTCTTTGGGTAATGAAAGTCGTTATTATTCTTGTTTTGCATTGTTTTCTTGTTCTATAACCCTATTACATCCGCATACCGCGTTTCTTCCATTCTGATGTAGATTTCCTGAAATTTTCACATAAACAGAAACTATGCTTAACTGTTGGACATGAGTGTATATAATAAAGTGTCCATGTCCATCGAACAGAGAGGGTTGCGAACCCCCTAGTGGAGAATAAAAGAAGTTTGGATGACGAACTCTGCGATAGATGAAAAGAAAAATCTGATGTGGGCAGCACATGACTTTCGTTACAGACCCAAATCCATTTTATTTTTAACACTTTACAACAAAGTTGAAAAGTGTTTATGACTTTGTTCATTCATTCTGTCTGTCTGTCTGTCTGTCCGTTAGCACGATAACTGCCGTAAAAATGACTTAATCAAAATGAAATTTTAGTATGTTGTTCAGACGGTCTGTAGGACCTATGGGAATATAAATAAATAATATCACCCAATTAGTTTTGGATTGAACCCGGTTCGAAAAAATGAAATACATTGAACCCAATGGGACCAAATTTTTCAAACATTTTTTAAGCGGATTTAAAATTCACAAATTGCTTCGAAAATTTTAGGTAATATTCAAATTGTTCCATAAAATATATAAAAAAAAAAATTCAGCGAAGTATATTCAGTAGTTTTTTAAATAAAAATTAAAATAATAATTACACCTCTTACATGAAGCGATCACGTGACCATGATATGAAACGATCACGTGACCAACTTTAAAATATAATACGGCATCCATCTTGTCTCAAAATCGTCATTTTTAAAGTTCTTTTTAATTCATATTGAGTGTTGTATCCGTCGTAAAACCTCTTTATTTTCGCTTAAATTCTGTGCATCTACATACTGAAACAACGCAATGACAATATATTTGAGTTTAAATGAGCATCCAACTTTGATTACTTCTCTAACGAAGCCTATTTTTCACTTATGTGAAATGTAAACAGCAAAATATGTAGGATGAGTTGTATAGGAATTGCTGTATTTTTTTAATGCAAAAGAATTTAGCTCATGGAGTCTGCATAGCTGATATGAAAGAAATATTCATTGACTACCGAGAGAAGGACGATTTTTTGCGATGAAGTTTTAAGCATAGAGTTAAATTACTTATAGCTCCATGGTCTTAATTTTTAAATAAAATAAATTATTATGGTATTGTGATGAATGACATGAATGGAAAATTATTTATGACTGAAATGCTGCTTTTTTAGAGAGAGCCAGGGGTGTTATTTTTTTTATGACGTCATTTGAATGAATTTCAGTTGTTTTCGATGAAGTTTTTAAATATAATAAATTATCGTAGTATTATGATAATTCTAAAATTGTTACCGAGTAATATATCACATTTTAGAGATGTTTAAACCAGGCAATTTATATTTCAATGCCGTCATTTGAATGAAGTTCATTTTTTTGGATGAATGTTTAAGTTTTCAACTATAATAAATCAATGTAGTATTGTGAGAAGTTTTAAAATATTACCGAGGAATGTATTGCATTTTAGACATGTTCAAATAAAATTGCATTGAAGTTGGAAAGTGTTTCTTAATCAATGCTTTAAGCATGATTGATCTTTCTTGTTCTTCCTTTAATAATTCATTAAATTGAGTTTAATTGCACTCAATAACACGCATCATTATTTGAAACGACGCTGAATTTGCATTTTCAATTCAATTTTCGATTTCATATGGTAAGTGGGCGTATTTTCAAAGGCGGTGCAGAAAAAATGAAACATACTAAAATATCTCGAGAACGGCGAGTCTTAGAGTAATGGGGTTGTTCTTATTCTTTTCGTCATCAAAAATTACGTATAAAGCAAACATTTAATCGATATATTTGTGCATATGCAACTTTTTATTTTAGATTTTGACAACTTTTGCGGGCCGTTTCGCAAAAGAAGCAGGTTCATTTTTTTTCGAATTGCACCAAAATCTAATCAGCACTAAGGTAACCTACAAGTGACTTATATACCAAATTTTCTGAGATTTGGTCAATTAGTTTTTATTTAGAATGAATACATACATTGTACACACACACACATACACAAAAATTCTGCAAGCAGAACTTTCAAAGCTCAAATCTCTTCAAAAGAATTCATAAATCTATTGTTATATATCTTTAATTTTCTTACTGTTTTTCTTTTTAATGCTATCTGTATAATTTCTTTTATTCGACTATTCCCTTCTGTGCTTTGTAAGTTTTCAGATTAGCAGAAGTGCATTATGTTCTGAATTAGTCCTTTTTAATTTCGCATATCTTATGTAACTCATTAATTTTTCCTTATGTAATAGGTACATATTTATATGACTATTCTTTGTAGTGTAAAGAAATATTTGTCTCCATTCTCAAAGCTCTTTTTTTTTGTTTTTTTTTCTTTCTAAATTATTTCTTTACAAATTTGTGTTTTCTTTTTTTTCATTTTGAAAGAATTAAATAAAAAATTTAAAATCTTTTTTTCCTTTTTGCTCTTTATTTTCTTGATTTTTATTTGTTCCTTTCTGAATTTATATTTCTCAGCTCTAACTTTCCTTTTTTTCCCCTACCTTTTGGTTCTCCCATTTTAACATTTACAGTCAAATATTTCTTATTTGTATTCATTTCTGTTTAAATAAATTTTCTCCAATATTGCGTATTGGTTCTACTAATTCATTTTATTCTGAAAACTGTTAACCTGTCTGTTTATGATTGAATATAGTTCTTCAAGTGTTAATTTTGGGCTTCAATAAACGCAAAGGAGTAGTGTTACTGACCGTGGAAGTCAGTTTCGGCTGACTTCCATTCCCGACCACTCAAACAGCTGCTGTAAGCCCTAAGGCCAGTCCAGTGGTCTGGGTCTTCAACATTCAACATATACACACACACACCCGGCCTTCCAAATTGTTGCTCAAGTCCTCCGGATGAGTCGGACGGTCTGGGTCTTCAACACACTCACACACACACTCATAGACGTCATTCTAAAATTAAATTTTTCGTATTCTAGAGGTCCCAAAACGTGTAAATTCGTCGAAAATTCGATTTGCGATTTTCGACGCGATTCCAGTACATTCCTCATACATTACTATGTATTGTAGGGAAAGTAAAAAGCCATTTACAAAGTTGTAGATAATTACTAAATGAGTAGGAATCGTCACGAGGAACGAACGCATCCCGTACAAGGAAGGAAATAAATTCTTGTTAAAAAGTCGTGTCACCAGAACCTTTAAAGCGGTGACACCTGCAATGCTTGTCAAAGTACGCTGTCATATTCTTTCAGTAATTCAATTATGCATTGTCTCTGACGGAAGGCATTTTAAACAGGCTCTACTATACATTTCTGTTTATTTAAGTGTTTTTTATTGTAGCAATCTTGATTGAAACAACTATTCGCCAATAATCTTATTTTGTGAAATAAATGCCTTCTGTAACACTTTTGGAATAGATTCCTACTTATTAGTCGAGGCTCACAACTTTCTAATTGGCTTTTTTCATTTATCGCGTTTTGTTGCTGAGATCGTCATCCTAAATTTTTAAATTATCTGTTAGGGGCGCTGCAATTACTTCGATCGGGCATGGTCGCTTTATTGTAGATAGACCTATCCTGTATACTCATAGACCTTCCCTTACAAAATCAATTGGGTGCTTAAGGACCTTCCCAGTCATTTTGTATATAATAGACAATGAACTGTGCTGTTGACAACTGTGCTGTTGACAACTGACACATTTGTTCACAAGTGTATTGTTATCAGAGTTGACTTGGCAACTGTTTCTAAAGTTGAAAGCTCAATTAAAAATGGTTTCCGATATTTACAAAACCAGAACACCTATATCTCCCTCTGTTATCGAGTTCTTATCCTAACTTTTTAAATTCTCGCTAGGAGCGCTGTCATCACTTTTATTCGATCAGATATGATCCCTTTACTACAGATAGACTTAATACGTACACTCGTGGACTTCTCCTTATAAATTTATTGGATGCTATTGGACTTATTGGATGTTATTGGATTTCCTAGGAACTTTGCATAACAAGGTCAAATTTTTCAAATAGTTTTCAGCAGATTACAGGTCATTCGCCCTCATCAGCACGGGACAAGCAATGAAATAATCGGTCAGTATTAAAATCCTCAAAACACGGATTTTAGATTTGTTCTGGTAGAAATAAGTCTTTACTTTGATGCCAAAAGAAGTCTTTACTTATCTCCTGATTGCCCAGAAGGCTGAGTCTTTCCCCATTTATAGTTGTTGTTGTTGAAACCTAGACCGTCCGACCTACCAGAAAGGTGTAAGGTAACTGTTTGGACGGTCGGGAAGTGCCACCCAATTTAGACCGGAACCCAGTGGGGGAAGCATCCACAGGGACCGTACCCTCCTTCCCCTACCACCAACCTCTCGGAAGGACTTTCGGACCCACATGTTTAACGTGATCGTACTCCGCATGAACACGGCGGCAGTTTTGGCAGTGGCTGGAATCGAACCCGGGCCTACCGAGTGCAACTCCAGCGCGCTAACCAATGGGCTACCGCGCCCTCCCCATTTATAGTGTCGATCCTTGTACAATAACGCTGAAATTGTTGCTCGCTTATAGTTTCGACAACTAGACCGACTACCACTCCTAACAAAGTCGCATTTTTTTATTTGAATAAAATAGATGAGGGGGGGGGGGGGTAATTAGAACATTCCGGAATCCCTCCATCGGGGACATAAAAGCTGAAACCGAACCAAAGAGCAGAACCTAACGGAGTCAATTTTCAAACGAGACAACGCTATATACCATACATTGTTAAACAAAATAAAACTTATTGAAAACAGTTGTGAGTGTTAGCTTCCCTGTTTTTAACAGACTTAAATACTAGTCTATATAAAATTTGTCTAACGTGTTTGTGCTTTGCCGGACCCACAGAAACCTCCGATGACCTACAAGAATGAATTGTAGCATAGTACTTATATTATCCACCATGGGACAGGATCTAACGGGGTTGGATTTTTTATTCTTCCGGAGGGGGAGGGGGAAGAAATTAGAAATGCTTCGAATGACGTACAAAACGAGGGAGGGTGACACGTCTTTCCATACCCTTCTGAAGCTCCCCTTTGATCTTGAAGATTAAAACTTTGTACATTTATAGACTTATTGTGTCAAACACGCGACAGAGCCTAATTTTCGAATAAGGCAACGATTTTCCACGCTAAGCGCCATACAATTTTAAACAAAATAAAACATTGAAAGAAGTAGCAACTTCATTTTCTTCAGAATATTAATTTCTCTGTCTTTGACAGGCTTAAATACTAGTTTTTTTTATTAAGAATTTTTTTGGCTCGGAAATCATCGTGTCTCCTCAAAGAAAACCGCTAAATTTTAAAAACATTTTTTAAAAGTAAAGAAATCTCGGGAAATTTTTTTTTTACAGTGTACGGGAAATTCTTAAATGTAAAGCCTCGAGTGTACCGTCTGAGTAAAATATTGTGTCATGGTTAAAAATAAATACAACCAAAAAATTGGCCATAATTAAAAGTCCTTTATTAAAATCTCCTTTAACGACGTACTAAAATGACTCAGCCGCAGCGTTTTCGGACAATACCATGCATTCATCAGTGCCCTTCATCAGAGAATAAAAGACTTTTAATTGTGGCCAATTTTTTGGTTGTCTTTATTTTTAAAGTACTGATTATTGTGACGTGTTACCACACCGTTTTATTTTATTTTATATTGTGTCATGATTCAAAATTGTACTAAACGCCGATCTGGACACAGCACTACATAACAGATCGTTTTACAGATCTTCTCCAGATCTTTAAACATGGCCGAGCAATTTTTTGGTTGTCTCTAGTTTTAAAGTATTGATTATTTTGACTGTTACCATACAGTTTTATTTTATTTTATTTTATATTGTGTCATGATTCAAAATTGAACTAAACGCCGATCTGGACACAGCACTCACTACATAACAGATCGTTTTACAGATCTTCTCCAGATCTTTAAACATGGCCGAGCAATTTTTTGGTTGTCTCTAGTTTTAAAGTATTGATTATTTTGACTGTTACCATACAGTTTTATTTTATTTTATTTTATATTGTGTCATGATTCAAAATTGAACTAAATGCCGATCTGGACACAGCACTCACTACATAACAGATCGTTTTACAGATCTTCTCCAGATCTTTAAACATGGCCGAGCAATTTTTTGGTTGTCTCTAGTTTTAAAGTATTGATTATTTTGACTGTTACCATACAGTTTTATTTTATTTTATTTTATATTGTGTCATGATTCAAAATTGAACTAAACGCCGATCTGGATACAGCACTCACTACATAACAGATCGTTTTACAGATCTTCTCCAGATCTATAAACACGTCCGAGCAATTTTTTGGTTGTCTCTGTTTTGTATGGTTGTTTGTTTTGTAGTATTGGTTGTTTTGACGTGTTACCATACAGTTTTATTTTATTTTATTTTATATTGTGTCATGATTCAAAATTGTACTGAACGCCGATCGGGGCATAGCACTGCATAACAGATCGTTCTCCTGATCTTCTCCACCAGATCTATCAACCCCTCCAATTCGGAACAAGACTTAAGGCACAATCTGATTCGTTTCTCCCGATCGCTCGGTTTCATCAACAGGATATCAAAGTCTCGGTCACTTAGCAAGAGAAATGCAATTTCGCATTTGCGGCTCTGTTCTGCAGGTGCCTTTCGGTACAACTGACAGCCCCTTGCTGTTGCACATATGATAAATGGAAAACGAGAGAGCGGAAAGAATGGTTATATAAAAAAAGAAGGGGATAACTTCTCAACTCTATTACGGAGACCGACTTTAAGAGGCTGTTCATTTTTCACCGCACACGCCCCCGACTTTTACTGAAACCGCATCACAATACCAGTTCCACAGTCTTCGGAGAGAGGGGAAAAAATAAAGAGAGAAAACTGGTAATTTTGTCCACCTCCACCCCCGGCTAAACTCTTATGATATATTTGGTACGTTAACAATATGAAGAGTTGGAAACGTATACATATCCTTGAAATGATGAACTGATATGAGAACTCATGTTTGGTCACAGATGGTTTTGTTAAATATCCTCGGTCGTATGCAGAAAAAAAAAGTAAATTATGAGAAAAAACAAGGTTTTCAATGTCGTAGACAACAGTGAACATTGAACAACTCGTAGACAACAGTGGTACATTGAAATATAGAAAATAAATTTTTATTACGCGCGAAATTGAACCTAATTGAAGGTGTAGGCAGACTCAATTAAAAATTAACTGAAGTGTGGCGCATCTCGACTTTTTCATATCATAATCCATTTTTAAACAGATTGGAGTTTTTTTTACAAATTTTACAAGAAATTTTTTTAAAAATTGGTTTCGTTGATCCAAATGATTACAATTATAGAGTGTTATACTTCATTTTAAAGGACTTCACAAAATCTTTCGATTGATACCTTCCTTGACAATGTACCCTCGAGGGGGGCCAAATGACGTCACGGATATAGAAAATATATCGTGACTATTTTTGACAAGAATGATTGAAACTATTAAGTTTCGTAATCATTGAGACATACATAATCCCCTTTTATGGACGATTACGTCAAATTTTGTCTTATACTGCCATGTTAAAAAAATATATATAAAATTTTGTATGAATATGGAAGTTTTCGCTCGAATTTAAAAATATTCTATCTAATTCTAGAATTTTTGATGACAAATTCGGATATAAAGTATCACGAAAATCCATTAATATGTGTGGCTGCTATCGTGTAGATAAAAAATCAACCACAGATAGAAAGACAGACGGATATCACGCCAATAATAATCAAAATGTATTCAGGAAGTCTTAAATTAAAATATTATATTGAAATTAAAATCTCGAAATGGAAAATTTTCGGGACTCAATAATTTCTCAATACTACGTATGATAAAGCAAAAATGCCATATAAATCTTGAACACTATCGATAATTCACACTACGTAAAATTTCGGAAGGGAAATGAGGGTGTAGGCAGGCAGGCGAAATAGTTTTCACTATTTTGCATAAAATCAGTGTTAAATAATGATAAGATTTGTGTAGTATCGTTTTGAATGCATCCTCATTTCCCTTCGACGATTTTGCATTATATAAATTTTGGATAATGTTAAGATTTATATACATAGTATTTGTTTTTAATTGAATTTACCTACACCCTCATTTTGGTTCGATTTTGTGTGTGATTAAAAAATAATTTTTACTTTTCCATGTGCTACTGTTGTGTAGGGGAAGACAGTTAAAAACTTGTTTTTTTTTCATAACTTTTCGTTCAACTTATTTTTCAGTTTTTGTTTTTTTACGTAATTAACGTTTTAATCTGTGTAGTATTATACATGGATCGCCACGTAATAACCAGGAGAACGTTTCATATGAAGACACTGCACCATAATATGCAGAGAAAATACATGAAAAGAGGGGTGGGGGAAACATACTCAGGACGTACGTAAATGACGTACCGACTTAATGTAACGACGTGAAAATTTAATAAATTTAACAGAAACTGTGTGCTGAGTTTTAGTTTTCTACATTGTCTGGGAGTCCAGAACGAGCCCATCAAAACTGTCGAAAATACAAATAGAGATAACGTGAATTAATAAGAATTGGTGTAAGTAAAAAATAACATATATTGGAACCGTCTCATAACTGGGTCTCACTTAAAATTGATCTTGCTGTTAACGGATTAAAAATGCATGGAAATCGTGGAAATCGTTTTGTTCATTCAAAAGACATCGCGCTTCTTGTGGCAAAGTAAACCCTTTAGTTTCTCGAGGACGGCTGATGATGCTCCAAATCATTAAAATCCTAGAATGCGTTTTTCAACCCATCGTAATAGTTTCTCTTTACATAACTTGCATTTCAAAGAAAGTAAATATATAAATTCATTTTAAAATGAATAAAAATAAATCAATATTCATGATATGCTGAATTATCAGAAAGTAGTTAAAAGTTATTCTTAAAAATATGATTTTTTTTAATTAGTTAGATAAATCAAGGTGTTGATATTATTATTATCTATCTGTGGGTAACGCTGCTATAAAATGTTGCCAAACGTGTTTCAATCACTGATAAACATTTCAATTTAGATATTAATCCAGATCATCAGCATTTTCATAACCTTTCACGCGAACACTACATTTTTCCGATCGTCCATTCACTTTCCACCTGCACTGCTGCCTGAATTCTGTGTTCATATTAAAAACCGGAGCGTTCTTCTTGGCTAATTAAATTCTTGCTTGAACATGGTTCGTTGTTTTTTCTTTTCTTCAAAGAAATATTTCAAATGTAAATTATTGTTTTGTTAAGGGGTGAGCGTCAGTAAAATTTCTGCCCTATCCGCGCTTAGTTAACTTTCGCGGCACACATATTTCGCCGAAATTCTGCTCAAACAGTTGCGAAATATTTTCTTATAGATAAAATGCTATGCTTAGATTATATTAAAGCTAAATTTAATACCCAATAAAACATAGAATATATGTTTTATTTCAATTTAAAATATTTTTGGTGCTGCCATCTGTTGTCGTAATTTAATTCATACCGACTATTTTTATTTTGTAATGAATATTTTTAAATGTCTATTCCTACTAATGCGCTATTAAATACAACAACAGATCATATATAATGCCATAATCACGGAAACGTAATTGAACTTGGATTTAAAGACAAAGGAACTTGAAGACAAAACTGCAGTCCTCAGTGGTGTACATTCAGATCCCTTATCAAATTTATAGAATGATAAATTACCTTTCCGTGATTGTGGCATTATTATATATGATCTGTTGTTGTATTTAACACTGTATTAGAAGGAATAGATATTTAAAAATGTTCATTAAAAAATAAAAATAATCGGTATGAATAAAATTACGACAACAGATGGCAGCACCAAAAATATTTTGGATTAAAATAAAAAAAATATTCTATGCTTTTTGCGGCATTAAATTTAGTTTTAATATGATCTAAGCATTGCATTTTATCTTTCAGAAAATATTTCGCAACTGTTTGAGCAGTATTTTGGCGAAATATGTGTGCCGCGAAAGTTAACAAAGCGCGGATAGGGCAGAAAATTTACTGACGCTCACCCTTAAACCTCTTCACATCAGAGTGATCGCATTGTCGAAAACAATAAATATAAATATTTTCTCCTTTCAAATTATTTTCAATTCTCCTTCCTTAGTGATTTTAAGTTCACGGCTATTTTTTCTTCCAACGGCTTAGATGAAATTAAAAATAACTTATTTCTTTTAAAACGGATGCCACGGGCGTCAGGGTTATATTCTAGTGTTACATATTCAGTATTTCGGGAAGTCAGCAAAATATCCTGAGTCAAATCGATATTAAATAGAACACAGAGAGATAACAAATTAATATCAATGTGATACAAATAGTTATAAATTATTTGTCATGTTTATAAGTAAAAAATATATAATACTTTATGCATTTCCATTTTCAACAAGTGGAACACATCATAAAGTCAGGTAATCAAGTGCATTTGAACATTTTTGGGTCCAGGTCAAATTTGGAGCTCATTATTTTAGAATAGATTCAAGAAAATAATAAAGTCTCGGCACTTCCGGGACACTGGCCATAAAAAATAGGCCATTAAACGTTTTATCGCACTTAAAAACCTGTAATAAATTACCTTTATCCAGTGATCACCTCCATTGATTCACTTTATAGCAAAGAATAGTTCTTCATTATAGTGTATAAGCTTGCTCATAAAAAAAAAAAAAAAAAATTCGGCGGTGGCTTTAATGTGATGGAGCCAAAATGGTTTCGCGTAAATAAGGGCGTGCAATATAAAACTCACAATAAAGTTTAATAAGTTTATTCGTTCTTTTCATGCTTCCTTTGCAACCGATAATATGGGCCCATGGTAACTAAATATAAAATACATAGTTAAAAATATTGAAACTTCTCTGAGTGCCAAACTAATATCAAGTCTATGCAAGTTTGACCTTGTATAAGAGATTTTACTGGATCTGAGAAATTATAACCTCTCCAAACCAAGAATCCTCGAAATTCAATTACATTCCCTTGTCGGGATTTTAAAGGGCTACAAATGACTCACTTATTGTTTATAACTAACACTTTTATTTTTCACGACATAGGCATTACAAACTTTAAAAACAGCTGTTTAGAGGATACGCTGGATCCGAAATTCTCGCAGGTTGCATTATAATTTTATTTCGGCTCAAATACGTTGCTCAACTTTTCCTTATCCTTTGCACAAAGTATTTTACTTACTAAAGTAAAAATCATTTCCGCTTATATCTATCAGATTTGAAAATATAAGCGTCCAAAGTGATTACATTTTATATAAGGCTTCGATTTCAGTAGTTGTTCACGTCAAACATCTTTCCGGAGTGGTTGTTGTTGTTGAGACCCAGGCCGTCCGACCTACCAGAAAGATGTAAGGTAACTGCTTGGACGGCCGGGAAGTGCCACCCAATTTAGGCCGGAACCCAGTGGGGGAGGCATCCACAGGGACCGTACCCTCCTTCCCCTACCACCAACCTCTCGAAAGGACTTTCTGACCCACATGTTTAACGTGATCGTACTCCGCATGAACACGGCGGCAGTTGTGGCAACGTGCAAATCCAGCGCGCAAACCACCGGGCTACCGCGCCCGAAATGTACCAACAGCACGCGGTGTTCCCAGGTGGACACCCACCCAAGTACTAACCGCGCCCGATGCTGCTTAACTTCGGTGAACTAACGAGAACCGGTGTTTTCAGCACGGTAGGGCAGTTTCCGGAGTGGTTGTTGATGTTAGGAGAAAACTGTCAAAAATAAAAAAATAAAATTTCGTTTATTATTTACCAGCAGCATACCTGTTCTTCGTACGGAGTACATAATATAAAGAAACTTATAATTCACAATCATGTGCAAATTGTGTTAAAATATTAAATTTATTTCTCCTAAAGAGAAGTTTAAGAATATCTGTTCTCACTATGCAAAATTATCACGGGAAGATCTGAAGAATAAAACATCCTGACCCCTTTTGAAAGCAAATATACAAAAAATATGAAATTGAATCAATATATACAAAATAAAAGCTCTAAATTTGTATGGGACCCGTAGTACTTATATACTCGAATATTAGAAGATATAACCTGTATTAGTAGATTACATGTATAAATTGAAAATATCAATAAACCCGTAATTGATTCCAATATATGCCAAAATGAAAGCCCTAAAATTATATATATCCCCGTACTACTAATATTGTCGTAGATAAGAAAATATGCAAGTGTATTAGTAGAAGATTACCCGTATTACAATATGAGTCTTGACAAAATAAAATAGATGACGTAATAAATTGAAAATATCAATAATCCCCGTAATCATTATACCAGAAGGTCGTAATTGATTCCAATATATGCCGGTATATATCAAAATATATGCCAATATACCTGTACTACTTATATTCTCGTAGATGAGAAGGTATACTCGTGCATTTGTAGAAGATTACTCGTACAACGTACAATATATGAGTTTAAACAATTTTTGTCATAATAAAACAATGGTATAATAACTTGAAAATATCAACAATCCCCGAAAATATCAATAATAATAATGTGTAACCTGAAGACCGTAATTGATATTATCGAGCCCAAACTGCAATGTCAATGAAATTTATTTTATATACATATCTTTATTATTAAAATCGGAAAAGATTTAATAAAAATCGTATGCCTCATAACACATTGGATTTATATCCATTGCTAAAGGACATGATATCATTTGCTTTAAATAAATTGATGGAAATCATATTGGCTGAATAATACGATCTCCATGGAAGGTTTGGCGATATTTTCGTCAATTTAGGGATGATTTAAAAAATCGCCAATTTTATCTAATTTGAATCCATCTCAAGATATTGCAAGTTTTCAAATAACTTTATCTAAAACATTACATAAAATTAAAAAACATCATGTATCGTTCAGTATGTTCACTTTCCATATGCATTATTTGGCAACTAATTTGGCTTTGTTGGTGACTAATTTGATGAAATGTCTCTAATTCAGCGAATTTTTAAAAATGGTGCCAAATTTACGAAAATGTCGTCAAATTGGCAAAAATGACGCCAAATAATTTAACGTGAAATAGTTTTATACATTGTCATCCAGAAATACGCCAAATTTTAATGCACAATTGAATCAATGTAACTCAATGACGGGATTATGTAGGGAAAGTCATGAGCTATCCACATCATATTTTTTTTATTGACGTCCATAAAAATGAATACTACATTGTGTGTTGGAAAAAATGAGAATAACCTCTGCATACTCAGTATTATTTAGCTATGCTTCCTTCTCACATTAATTTCGTGTTCAAGGTGAGCATAATAGATGACTTCAGATTTGTTTGCTGTTATGACGAAATTTGACACATTATTTTGATCTATACGGCTAAAGTTCAAAACATCTCCTAAGACGTCAAACGTTATGGCCATCAATCTAATATCAGAAGTTGGAACATCCGTCATTCTCTTACATTATTAAAGTTTGTCAAATTAAACAGGAGGATTTTTGATGAGACCAATCGTACTAATGTATACTTACTTGAAATCTCTATTCATTTTGTATCTGTTTTTAACACTTTACAACATAGTTGAAAGTGTTGATGAGTTTGTTCATTCTGTCTGTCTGTCTGTCTGTCCCTTAGCATGATAACTGCCGTAAAAATGGCTTCATCAAAATGAAATTTTAGTGAGTTTTTCAGACGGTCTGTGGGACCTATGGGAATATAAATGAGTAATATCACCCAATTAGTTTTTTATTGAACCCGAGTTGAAGAAATGAAATATATTGAACCCTATGGGACCTAATGCT
Source organism: Amaurobius ferox (assembly GCA_951213105.1). Classification (NCBI taxonomy): domain Eukaryota; kingdom Metazoa; phylum Arthropoda; class Arachnida; order Araneae; family Amaurobiidae; genus Amaurobius; species Amaurobius ferox. The sequence continues at coordinate 44,903,821 of OX578139.1, read as the reverse complement.
TCAAACATTTTTTAAGTAAATTTAAAATTCACCAATTGCTTCGTAAATTTTAAGAAATATTCAAATTATCCGATGAAATATATAAAAAAAATTTCAGTAAAATATGTTGGGTAGTTTTTTAAATAAAAAATATTTAATATAGGGAGAAAAACAAATTCAATTAAATTCTGACTCTCGTTATATCCTCCAGAAAAAAAAAGAGATATATAATAAATATATTTCCAAGAGTTTAATTATTTTATATATGAGAAAGGTTTCACATTTTAAAATAAATTTGGTAGATAACAATTTTTCAAATTTTTAAATATAATAAATTATTATAGTATTGTGATGAATGAAACGATTGGAAAAATGTTTATGAATGAAATTCTGCGTTTATATGGAGGCGATTTATATTTCGATGACGTCATTTAAATAAAGTTCATTTGTTTTCGATGACGTTTTCAAGTATAATAAATTATTGTAGTCTTATGATAATTTTAAAAATATTAGCGAGGAATGTATCGCATTTTAGAGATTTTTAAACCAGGCAATTTATATTTTAATGCCGTCATTTGAATGAAGTTCATTTTCTTCGATGAAGTTCTCAAATATAATTAATTAATGTAGTATTGTGATAATTTTAAAAATATTACCAAGGAATGTATCGCATTTGAGAGATGTTTAAATAAAATTGCATTGAATTTGGAAAGTGTTTCATAATCAATTTTTTATGCATGAGTGATCTTTCTTGTTTTTTTGCGACAACGATGTTCTTGAGTGACCACCCGCAGATCTTTGACTTTTCTGGGAATCGTTTTCTATGCGCTGTCAATCAAAATAAATTGGAGGTAAGTGCCTCAAAATTTAGCCAATTTATCTATATTTTCATTTCGATGTAAAGCAAATGGCATCATTTGTAACAAATCACACGTCTAGCACTAATTATTGACATTAAGCCAATAAAGTCCTTTAAAAGATAGATCTATCTACCGCTTCATTCCATAAATATGAAGCCACTAGATATTGTAAAAAAAGAAGAAGAAAGAAATAGATAATGCTCGCAAGGTATATTTAATATTATTACACGGGGTTTCTAGATTCTCGTTAGATCACCGAAGTCAAGCAGCATCGGGCGCGGTTAGTACTTGGTGGGTGACCACCTCGGAACACCGCGTGCTGTTGGCCATCTCGGGTGCGGTATCCCCGTGGTTTGCGCGCTAGATTTGCACGCTGCCACAAATGCCGCCGTGTTCATGCGGAGTACGATCACGTTAAACATGTGGGTCCGTAAGTCCTTCCGAGAGGTTGGTGGTAGGGGAAGGAGGGTACGGTCCCTGTGGATGCCTCCCCCACTGGGTTCCGGTCTAAATTGGGTGGCACTTCCCGGCCGTCCATACAGTTACCTTACACCTTTCTGGTAGGTCGGACGGTCTGGGTCTCAACAACGGGGTTTCTAGAGATCCTTTCTGGTAGGTCGGACGGTCTGGGTCTCAACAACAACAACGGGGTTTCTAGAAATCCTTAACCACCCCAATGACCCCAATAACTGTAAGGACGGTCCATCAATATACACATTAGGTTTATCTATAGTAAAGTGACCATACTTAAACAAATAAAAGTGATTGCAGCGACCCTAGCAGATTTTTTTTAAAAGTTGGGGTAACGAACTTGTCGACAGTGAGATAGACGAAAAAAGTTAATTACAACATTGTAGTGCATTGTCTAAAGAGTAGGAATTAGCTATTAGAAACGTATATATGGAGAGCAATAAATAGCTGTCGAAAAGTCGTATTATCAGAGACTGTAACGTGGTGACACCTGTAATGCTTGTTAAAACACGCGGTCATATATGCTTTCTTAAATTCAGATACGCATTATTGCTGACGGTAAGTATTTTGAACAGGCTTTATATTAGATTTCTGTTCACATAAGTGTTGCCATTCGTCAATAACCATATTGTGTGAAATGGGTTATTGACGATTTAATTAGATTTCTATAATAGTTTTAGAGTCGATTCTTACTTATTAGACAATGCTCTACAACTTTATAATTGGCTGTTTTCGTCTATTTCGCTTTGTTTTCGAGTTTGTTATTTTAACTTTTTAACTTGTCCGCTAGTTGCGCTGCAACCTCTTTTATTCGATCAGGCATGGTCACTTTACTGTAGATAGGCCTAACGTGTACACTCATGGATTTTTTCTTACAAAGTTATTGGGGCGCTTAAGGAAGTTCTTGGGAACCCTGTATATACTGAAAATAATTACTTTTTGTAACCATTATAGTAGAAAACACTTGTATTACAAATGTAAAGCCATTGTTGCTACTAATAAAAATCTCGTTTGAGTGAGACCATTTAAAATTCTATTGAGCATCGATTTAATTAGATTTCTAAGCATTTATACGAGTACTTTATTCCATTTCCCTAAATCGGCCGCTTTAATTAATTTATTTATTTGTAATTTACAGTGTACTAGCTATATGCACAAGGACATTGTCTTGGTGAAAACAGTAATTATCACTCATATCTTCAGCTGCGGGTAGTAAACTGCACTTCAGAAATTTCTGATACCATTAAGCGATCATTATACGGCTGCTAATTATCGCCAATGGTGTTTTACCATGTTAATTGAAACGGGCCCACATCACCAATGCGTCAAATCCTTGGCTATGCTTCGAATTGGTACTCAGTTCTTTTCAAAAATCGTTTTCAGTACTCGACGCCGTCAAAACCATCTAAAACTTATTAGATCTCTTTTTACCCCATTTATTTTAATTCTATCCTATTGCAAACGTTCAAGTGTATCGCATGGGTATCTGTGAAATAAATGATTTTTGCCCTAAATTGAAATTACGAACATGTTGCTATAACTCTGCTAATTGTGGATTTTATTCTGTAATATATTTTGTAGTAAATTACTGTCTCTTCAGTAAGGAAATGTTACTGTGCTCTTAGTGGTTACAGCATAAAGTTCCTGTGCTCTTGAGTTCTAATTATCAACTGGCCATCAGGAGCGTCCAGAGGTCTGAGGACCAAGCAATCCAAGCGATCACTTGGGCCTTCATGTTTACCAAGAGCCTCAAAATTGTGTACATTATTTTTATTGGGCCTCTTTCGGAATTTTTTTTAGACTTGTTAGGGTATTACAGCTAATCCAAAGCAATCGGATTGTCGTTGAGCATATTGAGATCATGCTACTATAGTCCTCACGGTACGCTGTTTAAGTTATTTGAAAGGTGCTTATATAGGTTCTGTAGTGTTTTATATTTTGGTCCTTTCGAATTTCGGTATTCGTATTTCAAGAGAACTTAATGAACCTCAGCCTATAAGCATTTACATAATCAGTATTTCTTCTTCCTGCCTAAGTATTATGGACCTTTAAGTATTTAGAAAAATCATGGTTATCAGGGTTATATTATCTCTGAAACAAGGTAGTTTAAGGCTAAAGAATATTTTATACAATAAGCCCCCACCCCCCCTAAAATATTGTTGACCCGGTCCAAAATTTTATGCTAAAATTAAAATTGAAAAGGCTGCCTTAATGAATTCGTATTTATTTTTGAACTTGTAAAAATAATATAAATGTATTATCGGATAATAGATTTTTCGTATTAGCAATTTTCGAATTTGTGACGTCAGAATTTCACTGCATTTATTGCTCAGGTGGGGCCTCATAAACTTCTTGATACTACTGCTGGCCATCAAGGTCCTCAGATTTAAACCCCAATGTAAAATTTATGAGAATCTTAGTTTGAGAAGGTTATACAAAAGACAAGCAGTATGTCACTATTAATGCATTATAAATGGCCATTATAAAGAAATGGAATTAAATTGATGTGTGTGTGCCAAAAGATTTAATTGAATATATGTCGAATATAATTTATGACGAGCTCATTAAAAATGGTGCTTTTATTAGTCATAAATCAAATATGTTTTTTTTTGTTTAATGATCAATTAAGTGCGCTGCCTTTATTACTTATGGTAACAAGTGTTTTGTTTTATAATGTCAATATTTCTATAATTAGTTCAAACAACGTTTGTGTTGACGATTTAAATACAAAAAAATTCTAATGTGGGCAGCACATGTTTTTTCCTATACAATGCAATAAATTTACTTCTTTCACAGTGAAAAAATGATGCATAAGATAGACAAAAGGATGTTTTTAACGTTGAATTATAGATTTAGCGCTTTTCTGGATGACAACATGCTAAAATATTTCGAAGTACTCAATTAACTTATGTTTCAAGCAACTCTCAATTGCCAATTATCAATATTTAGCATCCTCAATAAGGAATACACTATAAGCCATAAATTAAAATAATGTAATAATTAATTTATCCATTTGGCGTTATTTTCGTTACTTTAGCGTCAGTTTTGCAATTTTGACGATATTTTTGTCAATTTGGGGCAAAATATTGCCATCGTCATAACGATGTTTCGCCAAATGAGTCGTCATGTTTGATTAATTTATCTCGAAGCTTTACATACAGACATATGGAAGAACAATTCGTATATATAAATGGTTATTGGAGAACCGTTGGGAGTCAAAATACAAATTTATTATCTACAGTACCTTTCAACGTGAATAGAACGAACTAGATTCCCGAATGATGTTAGCACATTTTTTGCATAATATTACATATGAGAAGTGAACATACTTTACAATAGTTAATCCTTTTTAATTTTATTTAATTTGCTGGTGAATTTATATGAAAAACGTGCTGTATTTCGAGAACAGTTCATGCTAGCATTCTAAAGTTTGTGTCATACGATTTTTAATGAAAATTTACATAAGAGATGATAATTTATGTAACAATATTAAAGGTTTGTTTTTTAATGATTATTTAAAAATTTTATCCAAAAATTTAGGGGACTTTCGAACATTCGATTGCGTTTAAAATCAAAAGGCTTTCAGTATTGACCGATTATAATATCTGTACCAAATTTTGTTCGAAACTCTCCTTCCATTCATGAGATATCGCATACACACACACACACACACACACACATCAGCTTCTTCTCTAGCTATAATCTTGGTTTGGTTCTCATTCGATTCTTCTTGGCTTCCAGAGCAACAGAAAAATTTCATGTTTTGAAAATTTGAATTAGAGTGAGGGGGGAGGCTATGCAAAGGAAAATTAAATAAGCATTAAAATTGTTTAGTACTTCCACGTTAGTCTTCCCTTTGGTCTCATTCGATGGTCTCGAGAGATCAACAGAAAAATCGAAAATTTCGGAAATTCGATTTATAGGTGACGATACAAAGGGTTTCTTAAAAGAACTCGCACCGATTTTCCTCCCGAGAATAATAACAAGAAAGATCAATCATGCATAAGCATTAATTATGAAACACTTTCCAACTGAAATGCAATTTCATTTCAAAATTTCTAAAATGTGATACATTCAGTGGTGTGATATCTTTTACATTATCACAGTACTACAGTAATTTATTATACTTAAATATTTAAAACTGTATCGAAATATAAATCATCTGATTCTCTATGCAAAATCAATGAATATTTCATTCATGTAACTTTTATTCCAGACTCCAGATTTAAATAATTTTGTGTGAAAAAAATTCAGCAATTCTTATGTAACTCACCCTAAAATCGCTTGAGATATTTGCATTCTGCATAAGTTAAAATTAGGCTTCGTTGAAGAAATAATAAAAGTTTAGGGATCATTTAAAATCACAACTATTGTAATTGCATAGGCACGGAATTTAGATACACAGATAATATGTGTATGTGTGTGTATGTATTCAAAGTATTGGAATCGTGCCGAAGATCGGAACTCGAATTTTCGAAGGATCTACACGTTTTGGGATTTCTAGAACACGAAAAACTATTTTTAGGAAGACGTCTGTGTGTGTAAGGGTGCATCTGTTTCTGTTTCTGTGTGTCTGTGAGGATATTACATCCACTCTAATTGAAAAACTAATGGACCGAATTTCATACAATTTGGTAGGTATGTTTTTTGTGGGAAATCCTGATGTTCATTAGATTATAGTACGATTCGTAATAAAATAATCTGCCTTCTTTGCGAAATGGTCGGCAGAAATTGCCTTTATCCACTCTAGCTAAAACTAATGGAACAAATTTAACAAAATTTGGCGTATAATATTTCAATAACCTACAAGTGATTTATATACCAAATTTAACAAAGTTTGGTATATAAATCATTTGTAGGTTATTCTAGTACGATTCGGGTAAAAAGGAACGGGCTATTTTTGCGAAATGGCCCGCAAAAATCGTTGAATATAAAAATAAAAGACTACGTGTGCTCAATTATATCAATTAAATTCCTATTTTATACGTGATTTTTGACAACAAACAGAATAAGACTAACCCCATTACTCTAGGACTAGCCGTTCTCGAGATATTTTAGTTTTTTCGCGTTTTCGCTACGCCACCTTTGACAATAAATCCAGCTATCAAATGAGAACCAAATTTAAGTTTAACGTGCAAATTCAATGTCATTTAAAATACTTATGGCTGTTATTTTGTGCAGATAAACTCAAATTATTATTGAAGAAATAAAGAGAACGTGAATATGAGTAAGACATGTGTTGTCCACATCAGAATTTTCAACAATCTTACAACAATGATTTATAGAAGTGAACGGGGATTATTTGCAGGCCATTTCGAAAAAAATGTATGATCTATCTTTAAAGATCCACCAAATTTTTGTAGAATAAAATGTTCAACAAATTTAAGCTGTGTACCAAATTTTAACTCTCTAGGACGTAGGAAAGTGCATTAAAAATGCCATCAAATAAGTATATCATGAAGAGTTATATAAAATTAAAAAAAAATTGAAAAATTATTATCTACCAAATTTATTTTAAAATGTGAAGCCTCTTTCATATACAAAATGATTAATCTCTTGGAAAGATATTTATTATATAATATATCTCTTTTTTCTTTCTGGAGGATATCCCAAAAATCAGAAGAATTTAATTGAATTTGTTTTTTTCCCTATATTAAATAATTTTTAATTAAAAAACTACTTAACATATTTTACTGAAATTTTTTTATATATTTTATGGGATAATGTGAATATTTCCTAAAAATTTCGAAGCAATTTGTGAGTTTTAAATTTGCTTAAAAAATGTTTGAAAAATTAGGTCCCATAGGGTTCAATGTATTTCATTTTTTCAACCCGGGTTCAATAAAAAACTAATTGGGTGATATTATTTATTTATATTCCCATAGGTCCCACAGACCGTCTGAAAAACATACTAAAATTTCATTTTGATAAATTCATTTTTACGGCAGTTATCGCGCTAACGGACAGACAGACAGGCAGAATGAACAAAGCCATAAACACTTTTCAACTATGTTGTAAAGTATTAAAAACACAATTTAATATTTTTTCGCTGCCAATCGAAAAAAATTAAGCAATTAAATGTCGCATACGAAAATAAGATTTAATATATTTTTCCATTTAACATGTTAACAGAATTATAAAATATACACCATTATCTTTCTGTTCAACCTGACCTTATTGTTCTGCCTTACTAACAGTGCCATTGTTTTAAAATTAATTTTGTTTTAATTTCTTGCCCTTGAAACTTTTCGAAAGCTACATCTCTCTGCTATAAAACAGAGTGAGATGTTTTCTTCCATGTTTGATCCTGCCAAATTTTACTATTAACCTTTCTTCGAGCAGCCCGACGCTGACCAAAGATGGCTACTTAAGTGGCTAACTCCCTCATTGTCGGGGGTGGAGCACAACAATGCGAAAGATTAAAAAAATTAGGGTAGAAAAAAAATTGCTTCATTCATCTCAGTGCGGCTCGGTCCGCTTGCGTTATGGAAGATCATTATTATGTCTTCAGTTACAATATGTAGGGTTATTAATGATACCGAGGGGGGTCGAGGTTCAAGTCTGTCCCGAACCGCGCCCACCTGTTGTTCACGGGGGTCCACGCAAATCTGGGACTTGGAAGAAATGGCGTGTTGCCGGAGTGGAAGTTGCCCTGCCGGTGTGAGTGAATTTTGGAGAAAGTGTTATAGTATACACTGATAAACCTCGAGATAAGATGAATATGGAGATTAGGATTGTTCTGAGGTGGAAAGGATAAGATTAATTCGGTTACGGTCGGTTCCGATTTCGAAGGCGATAACGTCTTTCTGAATTTATAAAGAGATTATAATCTAGTTTACTGGTGATTAATTTAGGGAAAAGGTCTTATATTCTTCTTATTGTTGCGCAGCTTAGATGAATGCTTTTCTTCCATTTAATAAAGTAGAACGAGATATTGCAAGTTTTGGTAAATAGGTAATTTTTTCTAGTTTATTGGAAGTAGATTGCAGGAATTAGACATATCGGGTCGCTTATATTATTATGCATAAATTTACCGCTGAAAACATTCAACAGAACATCAAAACAAGAATTTGAAGTACTTTGGCCTAAAACTAAGAGCTTTGTTTCAAATGCTTAACCTCAGAGCTGAAAAACATTATGAACTCTCTAGTAGTATCTATATCTTTCTATCTATATATCTATTTCCAAAAAGTCACGAAATCTCATAATGATCTGCGCCAAGTACCCGCAGGACCAAAGCTGTACTTTCAGATTTAGAGTATCCTGTTGAAAAATCCTAAATCCGCATGAGGATCCTTCAACAGGGTATAATGGACCTAAAAGTACAGTTCGGTTTTGCTGAGACTTGGCACAAACCATAAATTGGTATTTTTTGAAAGATTTAATAGTTTTGTTGAAGTATTCATTAACATTTATTATGTAACAATCATATACCAATCATTACAAATTGTACTTTACCGCAGAGCGCCATTTATTAACATTTTTTTTTTTAATTTTTGAAATTCCAGATCAAATTATTTTCATGTTTGAAAACACAAAACAAAACAGTATGTACCTCCCACCAGAACACACAAAATGAGTCACCTGTTCTGAGGTATTTACTTCTTTTAGGACACGCCCGGTAAGAGTGCAGAAGGAAGAAGGTCATGTCGTAAATTATCAAAAAACATTTATTTCAATTCACACACACATAAATATTTATATTTATAACAATAATTAAACTCCATACTGAGTCTACATGACTAAAATAAAATGGGTCGGAGGAATGGTAACTCGAAACTAAATTATAAGCTTATCTGCTGAATAGGAGAGAAAAGAAATAGGTGTTCAAAATTTGACTCACCGGAAACCGTGTAGAGGAACTGTCCATCGGATGTCTCTAACATGGTCTCGGACATTTATTTCTTATCAAAATAACACCACCTTTATCGATGGTGTCTCCCTCTCGAAACTCTGCAACTCAAACTTCTCCTCGAAACTCTGCAAAATTCTCACTCTCTCAAGTTTTAAAATCCGCCTCTAAAGTTAATGAAACCATACTGATTCGTCTCAGGGGCGTCATCCATGAGCCATAGAGCAGCTCCATTGGTTTTTCAAACCTCTCCAGACACAACCGCTTTCGAAAAGCCCCTGCAACACTTGATACGCTTTGAACGTTAATTCAAAGACCATTAAACTCTATGATCTTGTCCGGCTTGGACACAGTGACATATTTTCGTTAAAATCTGATCTTCAAAGTCCATCCGCATATCCTGTTTTGCTGGGCGCATGCAAACTGGGGTTGAACCACAAAATACTATAGCGTAACTCCTGATCTTAAAGCCAAAATATTGAAGCATGAGTTTACCATGTGACACCATCATTGATAAAAATAAGTTTAGTAGTTAACACTTAATCTACCGGTTGCGGTTTTATTGCCTACATGAAAAAGATCGGCTAACTTGAGTGCAGATTCTCGCCTAATACCGGCTCGGTTTTGCTTATCGTGTAATATCGCTATCGTGACTGTAATCGCTGCTATCATTGCTCAAAGAGCAATTAAGAACACCCTGAAAAATAATCTAGAAAAATTTCTTTGCTTTCATTATCAGGATTCATTTTGTCTTGGTTTTGGATCAAGAAAACTAAAAATTATTTAAATTCACAAGGACACGCAGCCAACACTCACGCCGTTTTGAATTCACTAATGAAACTGAACCGCAGATCTCTACTTTAAAAGTTAAAAAAACAGCACTTGCAAAAGCCTATTAATCGGTTCGCGGTTCATAAGCGTTGATACCTAAAAGTCTATTTTTAGGCTTGCGGTAAATAAGTGTTGGCAACAAAAAGGGTTTTTAGGTTTGCGATAGATAAAGTGTTAAGACTGTAGGTTCGTCAACACTGAAGAAAAAAGGCTGGATTAACAATCGTAAAAAATGTCTCTTTAAAGTTATTTTTTTTTCGGGTGCTATCGCATCAATGACATTTGTTTAGTTTGATGGTTTGACATTCAAAATGACATTTTGTTTAGTTTTCTCAACAATGTTGCCACTTTACAGAGAAAAAAATATTTAGCCCTCTTGATGGCAAAGCTACATATACCTGAAAATCAGGATGTGTTATGTTAAGTATAATATACTTTATACACTTGCCAGTTAAGGATTTTGATATGACGCCTTTGAGAGGAAAATAATGAACCCATAACTGATAATTTAATTTATTAATGATAATGCCAATGTTTTTAATTATCGCAGTCTACAATATTGCGTTTGTTATGGTCGAAAACATGTTTGAAGTTCAAGCCTTTGAATCGATGTAACAATATTCAGACTAAACACTCTCTTTGAGCTCTAAGTGGACTTTAGTCCAACAAAACCTTCGTCTTGTTAAAAATGAACACAGTTAAATCTAAACTATCTGATTCGAGATACTAACTGAAAAAACATTACATATAAGTGAGTATGGTAAGTTACCTATGAACAAGAAGTATTCAATGCAGTTCCGGCAACTTTCCATGAATAGCAATTTTCTCCCACTAACTGAATGTGGTATCACTAGACATCTATATGCATTCATGATGATTATTTCAACAAGCTGCAGTTAATAGACTTTGGAGAAACATCTCATTTCCATTATTCCCTAGTTCCATTCTTAATTATTCTCAATTCCATTATTCCATCATGATGTATGGAGTGATTCTGGATGCGCTTTACACGGCGAGTTCTCACTTTTTAAAATACATATCAATAATGGGTGACAGAATGCTGTGACAGAATGCTGTGACAGAACCAACAAAGTATAAAACGATTTTAATGTTTTTAGAAAATCAATTAAAGTTGTCATTAAGTAAAAAACACTTTGCGCAAAGTGTAAGGAAATAATTTCGTAATCTGTTTCGAGGATATTCTGGATCCGTTTCGCCATCTCTCTAACACTGACGAAAGGGATCCAACGTATCTTCGAAACATCTGTATGCTTCACTCTCATTTTATTTGTTATTCACTTATAAACTGGCAAGTAGATACAGTGGTTAACATCCCAGAAGTTTTAGATCGCGGAATTTAATAAATGGGAAATTTTTGTGTAACACGTTTAAATTACTAGGGAGCTAGCTCTTCCCCCGGTTTACGCCCAGAAATCCTCGTTTCGATGTGTACGCATCAAGATTTCTAAACCATTAAACGTCGTTATCTGAAGTGCGATTGAAGTTGTTAGGATTAATTTAAAAATGTGCATTAAGTTTGTTTTATTTATATGGCAAGCTGAAAAGTCAATTGTCAAAGCAGAATGAAATCAACCATCGTCACAATCATTATGAGAGTTGACGAAAAGGATGACATATTACAATTTTTACTTTCCTTATATACATATAATGTATAAGGAAAGTACTGTGACGAGGTCGTAAATTCGAATTCGAGTTTTCGACGGGAGAGCACGTTTCAAGCATCCCTGAACACGAATCAGGCGTTTTTGAGATGATGTGTGTGTGTGTGAGTGAGTGTATGTGTGTGTGCGTGTGTGTGGAGAGACGATAACTGACGAACAAATGGAACGATTCGAACACAATTTGGTGCAGAAATTGCAATCCAAGAATATTGGAAGCCTATTGTTTTTATACGCAATCGGATGTTCAGAACGCCCCCTAAAGTTTTCGAGTGAAATTTTGAAAAAATAATAAAAAAATAAAACCTTTACTAAAGTTAAGTAAATAGTCATTTTTTATGTAATTGTTCATTAGAAAACGATTGACATACATTTTAGAACGCTAGCATGAACCTTTTTCGAGGTACTGCACATTTTTCAAATAAATTTATCCAAAAATCCCATAAATAAAAAAAATATATTAACTGTTGAGAAACATGCTCACTTTTCATATATAATATCATGCGATAAATTGGGTGATACCACTCTTGTGGATCTAGCTCGTTCTATTCATGAATAAAAATACTTGGCGTTCAAATGCAAAAGTATTACTCAAATAGCCATTTTTCTGCTATAAGAATAACTTATTTCTCCGTCCATAACGTTTGGCGGGATTTTGGCGACGAATTTGGCGGAATGTCACCAACTTGGTGACTTTTTTAAATGTCGACAAATTAACGAAAATCTCGACAAATGGATAAACATGACTCTAAATTAATGAAAATGACGACTAATTGACGAAAATTCAATGTCTTGGAAAGAATATAAGTACATCATATAAGAATAACCTATTTTTTTTTTACTGTAACAGTAGTAAATTCATTGCATTATATAAGGAAAGTCATGTGTTGTCCACATCAGATTTTTTATATAGGTAATAGATAAAATACATAAACACGAGGACAGTTTTACATGATGCAAAACAGGCATAAAGTAAAATTTGAATCAAAAACCAAATTTCAAATTGTTTAAGGACATAAAATACCTGATATACAATTTCATACGGAAGCATATTATTATAAACAAATACTAGTACTTCAAAATCAATTCTGCAGGAATTTCTGTATTAACAAATATTGATGACAATCTGTTTTTCCTTCGATTCCATTTATTGAAACTATTACATTGCTTCGTGGGTTTATTTAATGAAGCAAATGCATAGTTTTGGATGCAAATGAGATAAACAATATAGTACCTGGGCAAAGTAGGCAAATTATTATCCTGCTGTGTAAATGGAAACAGTAGATCAAAAGTCCTCAACATTTTAATCTACATGTACTTAAAAGTTTGGCGATTCTTTAGATAATATATATTGTTTCCCGTCTTCCTTAGTCCATAATTTAGCTTTAAGATCCTGCGAATACTTAATTATTTCAAAACAGCGAAATTACTGCAATTAATTCACGTCTAATATCATACCAACCCATTAGCGCATCAAATGGATTACAAGGCCGCCAGGTATAAGATTGCCCGTACCACGATCCAGACCACATCCTTTTGTTTTCCTCCCCACTTTCCATATTTATGAGATCGAAACACCGCTCCCCGTTGACCCTTTAACACCTTCTGGAGTTCCGGCTGCCAGCAACAATTAGTGGGAAAATTTAACGAACGTGCGGATCGCGGGGGAGTAGGTGGCTTGCCTACGTCACTCGGATCCACATAATAATAATGTGTCGATTTGATTCTGCACCGCGGACTTGTTTGCCACCCACCATCAAGATAGTGGATTGTCACGTGACCCCCTGACGCCACGGAGAAAAGAATGCCAAAAGAATGTTACGGCTTGTTACGTGTGATGTGGCCATAAATGCGGGCTTAGTTCGTTAAGCACCAAGTATTGGCGGTTGGGATCATAAATTAAGGATTTATAGGCCGTAATTCATATGGACATTGATGTGCTTAGCTTGCCGGGGTTTTGTTCTTTGAAATGTGTTGAGGGCAACAAGGATTTTGAAAATGAACTATTATACTCGTATGCATGGTACTTGTGTTTCAAACTCAAATTTTTTAATCGTGTTGTATTGGAGTTGATTGATATTCGGGAGGTAAACTTTGATTATATTTTTTTTTCAATCGACTTACCGTAAAATGAATACAGGGTCGGATTTACAATCTCAGATGTCCTAAACTATTCTATAAACAAAGCCACTCACACCAAGAAATAATTTCTTTTTCCATCAGTAATGTAGATACTGTGTGTATCATTTATGAACGTGTTGATGGTCCAGAAAATTTATTAGTTCCGTTTTACTATTTCTATATAGTTGCCAAGTTAGTACTTTCGTTGGCAGTAAAGCACATATTTACATCTATATCCAGGTCTTCAGCGCCTTAAAATCTGTTTACCAGAGTTACCCTAATATCAAAAGGCTCGTGATGCTTTAAAATGACATTTTAATATCGTTAAATAAATATAATTGTGTTGGCATAAAATGAGACGTCTAAGTTACATAAACGGCCTGAAAATGAAACAAAATGCTAATATTCATTTAGAAACAATGTAGGTGTCAAGTTTGTTCAGTGACGTAGATAGATAGGATCGTTAGAGATCATGATTTCCCCTTATTTACTGAACAATTACAATTATTCTTCACATTTATTACATTCATTCTAACCCTGGACGTTCAATGTTACAAAGCGGATATCAAGCTAGTCCATGTTGTATGTCTAATATACGAGCTCCCCCCCCCCCCCCTTCCTGGTAAAGTTCTATGGTCACCCACGATGGTGATAGAAAATTTTGTTAAGTGATGCCAAGTGAAATACTGCGCTTACCTAGGCGCTAATCATTTGTAAGAACATGAACATTCGGTCTACAACCATGGGATCATAAAAAAATGTCAACAACAGAAACTCCACATTTCCATATCCTTTTTTAATGAGGTCAAAATTTCTATCTGGAGCAAATTTAGTATGAATAATTATTAAATAATTATAAATACTGAATAATTATTTAAAAATCAAACCAGAAAAATATATAAAAAAAATGATACATTTAGTTTGCTCAGGAGAACTTTAACATTATTTTGAGATTTCTTAAAACAACGATTTTATCATTAAATCCATTCAATATCAAAAGCATGGATATCACAGCGGTAAACCGACATCGATGTTATCAATACCAGCGTTTAAAACCATTTATTCCTATATATTAATGTTTTTAAAAGCATTTATATCGATGTTCTAACTTAGTATATGAACGAACACCTGCGGATTCAACCCAACCACCTCTCTGCACCTCGCAAATTGCACCTCATCCATCCCAATGCCTCATCCTAAAGAAAAGCCATAGCACGCGTTTTTGAAAAAAGATCGCTTTATTACACGCTTCGCGTTCAATTGAAGCATGTATGCTTGACAGAAACACATCCTGCTTCGGGTCGACCATTTCGGGCGCGAATGAAGAAGTCCATCGGGCTGTTAATACATCACGCGGGCCGCTTATTAACCGGTGACAGAGACAGAGGAGATAATCTTGTTGAACTCGGGCTGGCTGCGGGTTTGATTCATGGAGATTCATCCATCTGAATGCGGTTGGGTGTTAAGGTAATCGCTGGACATGGGTAGAAAGTGGTGATAGATTTGCGCTGGAATGATGGGAGATGGGTATTTATGTTGCAGTGAGATAAAAGTTATGGAGCTGTCAAGTCAGTTCAATCGAAACACTTGCAGTCGGTATTCTTTGACGTTACGGGTATTTTGTTAATAGTGAAACATTTATACTCATTTTCGAAAATTTTACATGCCTTCTGTAAGAACTCGTGTTCTAATTGGAATTTGAATCACATGTTGCCTGGCCAGTTAACGTTTAGTTCATTGAACTATTGGGTATTTTAAGGAAAACTTAAGGCAATGTATTTAAGCACACATAAAATAACAATGCACCATATAGCTGTTTCAGGGATACGTTGGATCGCCTTAAGGCCCTATTTGGTTCATTTTGTTTTTTTGACTTATTGGTTCTCTAGCATTAGTTTACTCTGTTTACTTTACTTAAGTTTACTCTGTTTACTTTACTTAAAATTACTCTAGCACTGACTCTCTAGAATGTTGTACGCTGCAATTTTATTCTATTTATGCTTAAATGTGTTGCTCAAATTTTTCTCATCCTTTCCTTGCACAAAGTGTTCTGCCCTTATTGATTACTGGGCATTTCCTTCAAAAGTTGATGTGGACCCTATATTCTCCAGGTTTAGATTTAAGCGATACTTTAGATCAGTATGATCTCGTCGTTCTTCTGTTCCTTAATTTCCCAATAATACATGGTACATTCAAAACGAAAGTATTGTGTGAAATCGAAAAAAGATCTGATGTGGGCAGCATATGACTTTTCCTGCAGACTCAAATTCATTTTCCCTTTTTCTTTAATTCATTGAATTGAGTTGAATTGCACAAAATAACACGCATATTTATTTGAAACGACACTGAATTTGCACTTTGAATTCAATTTTTATTTTCATTTAGTAACTGGACGTATTTTCAAAAGCGGCGTAATAAAAATGCGAAAAAACTTATATATCTCGAGAACGGTTAACCCTAGAGTGATGGGGTTGGGCTTATTCTTTTAATCGTCAAAAATTACGTATCGTTAGTTACGTAATTATTCGTCGTTAATTATTTAATCGTTAGTTAATCGTCAAAAATTACGTATAAAACAAGCATTTAATTAATTCATTTGCTTGTACGTAGCTTTTATTTTAGATTTTGACGATTTTTGCGAGTTATTTCGTAAAAAAGGAGGTTATATTTGTTTCGAATCTTAGAAAAATCTAATCAGCACCAGGGTAAACTACAAGTGACTTATCTATCAAATTTTGCTATATTTGAACCAATTAGTTTTTAACTAGAGTAGATATATACGATTTTTACGGGCCGTTTTGCAAAGAAAAGCAGGTTCTTTTATCCCGTATCAGGCCAAAATCTAATCAGCGCCAAGGTCACTCACAAGTGACTTGCCTACAAAATTTTATGAAATTTGGTCAATTAGTTTTTGAATCAGTGAATACATACCTTGCATAGATAGACACACATACAGACACACACACAGACATTACGCTGAAAATAGTTTTTTTTTGTGTGTGTGTTCTAGAGGTCCCAAAACGTGTTGATCCACTCGACTTGCGATTTTGATATGATTTCAATATTTTCTCTCTGCATTACCGTGTATTTCAGGGAAAATAATACGACTTTTGATGTATTTTTATTTATTCTGAATACGAATCGAACATCTTTTCAACGACACCTTTATGTCTGCCTGCCTGTCTGTGAGTTTCTATAGGCACAATATCTCTCAAAGTAAAATAAGCTAGTCGTACAAATTAGGATACGATTAGATTATATCAATCAGTTAACTTAAGAGGGTTATTGCATTTAAGAAAAGTTTTGTAAGGGAATGACCTTAGATTTATCGAACTCTTTCTTTCGACCATTTTCATCAATTGAATTTTTTATTTGGTATTCGCCATACTTTCGCCATAGTTGGTAAGGAATTGACATTTAGGAATATTAAATTTTACACCTAAGGTGACCTAATTCAAGCTCGATCCTGGAAAACGAACAATCAAAACTCATAACGACCAGGGATTTACAGGCAGTCTTAGAAATCAAAACATATTTATTAACCCAAATACATAGCTTATAACCAGACATAACAAACTTAGCAGTACACCTGGTACCTGTGATATATACCTGGAATAAACACAAGTATGAGTAATACAATTTACCTACCAGTGGCTGTGACTACCTTAACTTTTCGTACTCAACGAACCCAGATGAAAACCCCAACAAACATATTATATTATCTCCGAACAAGATGAATATAGGACACAAACGGACAAGGATTCTTTGCTGCCCATGGAACTACCATCGTTGACCACGCAGGTCTAGGTATTCACTTCAAGCACTTACCGGAACACATTCCGCAGCCCACAGCCTGTTTGGGACCCATTTTGATCCAAAAATTGATTCTATCCAGATATAGAATCCGCAACTTGCCTGGGCAGCCTGGTGATTGATCCTTTAAATCTGAAGCTCAAATAGGCTGTTAGTTAACAGAAAAGTCATACATTAAATGCAAATGTGGAAAATGATAACAAAATGGTTATGGTGACCTCACAAGTTATAAGTACAATCTTAACGCTATTGCTATATTAAATCTCTAAAATATGTAATTCCGTGCTTTTAATATTCACATGAATGTTACTTGAGATAAATAAATAAATAAATAAGTAAATTCCTTAATATTCAAAGTAAGGAGATTACAGGATACATGAATAACCCACTCCTAAACGATAACTTTGTAGAAGAAGATGAGTAAACACGGTAATTATAGTAGCATCAAATGACATGACATAAAAATAGTTACAGATAAAGCAATTACAATAAATCATTACAACATAACATTTAAAAAGATAAGCATAAACAATAACAAGGATAATGATATTAAATCAGGTAAATAATTAGCTATCAATACGGAAAAAATTCTCAATTTCAACTGAATTATAAGTAAATAACCAGTCTTTGATAGCCCTGGAAAAGTAACGAAAGATAACAATGCTTTTAAAAGATTAAGATATAGAACATTGTAAAATCTAGGAGCTAAAACTAGATAATGTCTTTTAAACTTAGTAGAATTGGCTAGCGAAGGTCCGGTACTCTGCCTTAGCCCGAAGTTACATTGACTACCACCCGCATGCTGATCCGGTGGTCGAGCGGTCAGGGGCATGCGTTTCCGTCTGATCGCTGGATTGCCGGGTTGCGGGTTCGAATCCCGCCATCGGGCATAGATGTTGCCATGTCGAAGCCAAGCCAGACTTCCACCATTCGGGGGGTGGCTTCTATAAAAGTGAAGCTGCAAATCTTCTCCCCTTCGCCATGGGACCCTGGGGGGGTCTTGTGGACGTAGTGCGTAGGCGCCCCTTCACCACGGGGGAATTAGCACACACACATACACACCACCCGCATTCTCATGTCTAATATGAAACATATTAAGAGCTTTGCAAACATAGATGCCTAAACGGCATAGAATCGAGGAAAAGATGATGCCTGACGAGGTTTTTATAAGACAACAAAATAACAGGCCTAAGGGTGTTGAGATATGTCTCACCGAAACAGGTAAGAACTGGAATAATTCTCATAAATATGAACGCATATTACTTAGTTGAACCTTTTCTTTGCACTGTGCGAGAGCAACTAAATATTTTGAACTAAACCGAGAGCATGAAAAGGAATGACTATTCTGTCATTAGAGAAAACTTGCCGAACAGACTATGCTCATCAAACTCTAATGAACTGAAAAAAAAAAGAATTGCAAAAATATTTCTATTCTCTTTTTCTCTCTTTTGGAATCCTTTGGCTGCAGTTGCTCGTTAATGATCATTTCACGAACGACGAATCAATAATTGGAAGTCTCAAGATAAGTTGTTACGAAGAAATCGTGATGGATGAAAAAAAAAATGTATACATATGTTTTAAAAACCAGAGTTCATTTGTCAGTGTATTGAAGATTTGTTTTTACTTAGCAAAAAGTTATGTTGAAAATTTCAGAGTAATCTCGATTCACAAGAAAATTCTGAATTTATCTCTTTCATGAATGCATTTAAAGGTTCTACCCTGCAAGAAATGAAATTGGGTGTCCGAAGCATAATATTCCATTGGTATAACAATCAATAGCAGAAGAAAAAATTTGATGTAGGGTACGGTCCCTGTGGATGCCTACCTCACTGGGTTCCGGTCTAAATTGGGTGGCACTTCCCGACCGTCCAAACAGTTACCTTATACCTTTCTGGTAGGTCGGACGGTCTGGGTTTCAACACCAACACTTATAGTATTGACGACGGGACAGAACCTAACGGAGTCATTTTTTTTTATTAAAGCTACTATTTTAGATGCTAAATAACATGCACTGTTAAACAAAAAATACACATTAAAAAAATGCAATTTCGTTTTTTAAGAGTGCTAGTTTTCCTGTCGTTGAGAGGCTTACATAATTTGAATAAACAACAAGCGAAACTAAAAATGGAGAAATAAAAAAAAAAATAGTTAAACAAGTCTATTATTTCAAAAAGTATTTTAGTTCGAGTTCACGCAATGTGGGAAAAATGATGGTGAGCGAAGCGTAACCGACGCTGAATTTGTTATAAAGGGCGTGAACCTCTCATTCACTGGCCAATCACACGCGTTTTGCACATCATCTCTAAAAGAGCGCGAAACCCCTTCATTGTTTCCAGTTCTCTTTTATTCGTTTATCAAAAGGGTTTCACACGCCTAAGATTCTAAATTTAGGCTCAACTTTGTAGGACGGGGGGTGGGGGGATGAAAATGCATTTTCCAACATCGCCTATCGTTTTGAAAAAGGTTTTTAATAACCACAAAAATAATTGTACAGAATTATCTATCTAAATGTAAATAAAACAATGAATTTGTAGATGGATTGATTTTTTTCGTTAAATTTCAAACCTACTGTAACGCAATAAGTTTTCAAGTAATTTTTCTGAAAGGAACATTTATTGGTGCAGAAATTTCAGTTCCATCCCATTTTTTTTTTTAATTTTCATTCCACAATATAAAGTATTGTTTTCTTGAAGGTGGTGTACATTTGAAGAAGGTGTACGTTTTAACTAATTTTAAACATTTTTAGAATGATGTTCGTCTCCCTGTGTGTGTTTGTATGTATGGGTACGATCACTCCAAAACGAAATTACGTATCTTCAGAAATATAGCTTAGGCATTTCCGCACATATAGCTCAGGCACTGAAACTACCGAGTAAAATTGAAAACTCCCACATTTCGTTACAAGAAGGATTTTAGGTGTCGTTTTCGATATAACCAAGTCCTAAAATTCTACGCAAGTTCTACATCAACCAGATAGTAGAAAATTGCTTCATGTACAGATTAGGTACTGAAACTACCTAAATTGTAAAATTCTAAATTTCCTCATAGGGTGAGGTTACAAATCCTCTCAGACTATAATTTATTAACTATCGCCTCTCCCCTCCCAATAATTTTAGACATTTCGCTAATTTAATTACATATCAGCTTCTAATTATGCTGCAGCTTATCTTTATAAGCTACACTTCTTAACTTGAGCTATAGAAAACTTCATGCCCAAATTGCAAGGCCCCGCTGTAAAACATTCTGCAACCTTTGCTCATGCTTTTCAGCTACTTGGTTGATAATTTCGGCAAACTGATAAGAAAAGCCACAATTACAGGCGTTTATGAAAATTTCAGCTCCATTTCTGAAATATTCAGCTCATTGTCGTCTGTCGAAGTGTTATTTTTGTATTTTTATATATATGTTATCATAACTATCAGGAACCTTACTCCCCATTATGGACAGCTGATTCCCCCGAAACTTTCAGATAACATGCTTGCAAATGTTTAACAGTGCACCGTGCGATTTAAGATCTATAAAAAAACGTCGTATAAATTGCATTGTTCGCATATACTGTGTAATTCTAAACAATGCGGTTATGTGTCCTTCATTAACAGCAATGAATGAAACCTGCAATGTAAAAGCATTTTCATTAGTTTTATTTTAGTGAACTGCAGTGAAGGTGAATCAAAAATTGTAAATGTCATGCATCGTATAGCACAACTGCAATAAACCACTGGAAAGTGCACTTAAAGGTGCTGCTCTACTAGTAATCTTCCCAATATTGAATCTGTCATCGTTTGTCTCACACGCCAAGCGTAAACTTTTAATCTGCAGTGGGAAGCAGCAAAGACAAAAAGCGAACTGCTCTAGCATAACCCAGCACATTGAAGTAAGGCTGAATAATCTTCGATTACCACCGCATTTATCGGATCTGAGTGGACTCCTTGGAAAGGGCGCAATAAAAAAAAGGAATTTAACAGAGTTGTCATGATTTTTATTTTAAATAGTAAAAACTTTTGGATTTCATCTTTTAAGACGGCATTTTTTTAACCTGGGGTGCGAGAAATGATAGTTGGGGAGTACGCGGAAATATCTCTGTAATGGCGGACTTCACAAATTAATGATTTGTGTTTAATCTAGATTATATTTTTTGATATTTTAGACTAAAAATAACTATAAAAATCTGATGTGGGCAGCACATGACTTTCCCTGCAAACTTATATCCACGTTCTATTTATTTCAATTAAATGTAATTCACTTTTAATTCAATTTTCGTTCTCATTCGGTAACCGGGCTTATTTTCAAAGGTGGCGTAGGGAAAGTACGAAAAAGTAAAATATCTCGAGAACGGCTAGTCCTAGTGTAATGGGGTTGGTCTTATTCTTTTCGTCGTTAAACATTACGTATTAAACGGGCATTTAATGGATATATCTAAGTATACCAAGTTCTTTAGTTTAGATTTTGAAGATTTTTGCGGGCCGTTTTGCAAAAAAAGGCAGGTTATTTTTTTCCGAATCGTACCAAAATCTAATCAGCACTAGAGTGACCTATACGTGACTCATCTACCGAATTTTGTGAAATTCGGTTCATTAGTTTTTCAGCTAGAGTGGATACAAGCTTTTGCGGGCCATTTCGCAAAAAAAGGCGGGTTCTTTTATTCCGAATCGTACCCAAAACTAATCAGCACTAGCCCCGGCCACAAGTGACTTACCTACCAAATTTTGTGAAATTCGGTCGATTAGTTTTTTAGGTACAGTGGATACAAAATCTGCACAGACAGACAGACAGACACACAGACAGACACACAGACAGACAGACAGACAGACAGACAGACAGACAGACACACAGACACACGCACAGACGTCACGCTAAAAATGGTTTTTACGTATTCTAGGGGTCTCGAAACGTGTAGATCCGTCGAAAACTCGAGTTGTGATTTTCGGCATGATTCCAATACTTTCCCTATACATTACCATGTATTGCAGGGAAAGTAAAAATCCACCTGTATGCAACCAAATCCATATTCTAAACATAAAATGAAAATACAAAGGATTCTGTATTTTGTCCTATTCCGGTTTCAAATATCCCACTTTACAAAATGTGGTCAAATCTGGAAAAATATGTATCTTCTCGACGCTTTTTAGTAGATTTGCTACTTTGGCAATATTTTGCTATTATTATATTCAACGTTTTCTGGGACCATTTGCAATAATGTATTTTTACCTTCCCTACAATACATAGTAATATATAGGGAAATCATTATTTTCTCTATACATTACCATGT
The DNA here is from genome assembly GCA_951213105.1 of Amaurobius ferox. Classification (NCBI taxonomy): domain Eukaryota; kingdom Metazoa; phylum Arthropoda; class Arachnida; order Araneae; family Amaurobiidae; genus Amaurobius; species Amaurobius ferox. The sequence continues at coordinate 44,880,946 of OX578139.1, read as the reverse complement.
ATTATTACCATGCATGAAAAGAATACCTTCCCTACAATACATAGTAATGTATAGGGAAAGCATTATTTTCTCTATACATTACCATGTATTATTACCAAGTATGAAAAGAATACTTTCCCTACAATACATGATAATGTATAGGAAAAGTATTATGTTCTCTACATATTACCATGTATAATTACCATGTATGAAAAGAATACTTCCCCTACAATACATGGTAATGTATAGGGAAAGTATTATGTTCTCTACATATTACCATGTATAATTACCATGTATGAAAAGAATACTTTCCCTATACATTACCATGTATTGTAGGGAAAGTATTATTTTCTCTACATATTACCATGTATAATTACCATGTATAAAAAGAAAACTTTCCCTACAATACATGGTAATGTAAAGTATTATTTTCTCTATATATTACCATGTATTATTACCATGTATGAAAGTAATACTTTCCGTACAATACATGGTAATGTATAGGGAAAGTATTATTTTCTCTATGTATTACCATGTATTATGATCATGTATGAAAAAAATAAGACCAACCCATAACTCTGGGATGGGTAAGCCGTTTTTAAAATATTTTAGTTTTTTCGGATTTTTATCACGTCGCCTTTGAAAATATGCCCAGTTACCAAATAAAAACAAAAATGAAAACAAAACTGAAAATTCAGTGTCATTTCAAATAATTATCAGTGTTATTTTGTGCAATTAAGCTCAATTTCACTAATTATAAAAGAAATAAAGAGAAATGGAATTTTAGATCTCTAAGAAAAGTCTCGTGCTGGCCACATAATATTTTTCTGTTTAGATACTTTGTTAGTTCCTTGTATAAACGTATAAACGTATTCTATTGATATTCTAGAAAGTTTAACATTTTTTGTATCTGTTCTAAGACATTAAAGAAAAAGATCTGTGGTACAGTGCATATCTTATTCCTCAATACTTATAAAATCTTTTTGCTATTTTTAAAATTTGTAAGGTGAATTTTTATTTTATTTATAGTACATCCAATTTATAAGAATTGTAATATTTATTAAATTGAAAAACATGGAAGTGGGTTCAAATGAAAGAGTTTGAGCGGCTGGAACAGTTGAAGTATATAGACAAGTCAATTCGGGTGTGCAATTAAAAGAAATAGAAAAATAAAGGTACAGTGCAAAAAAAGTTACAATTAGGGTTTACAATTAAAAGAAGTCAGGGGACACTTGGATGAAAAAGAGTTTGGGAAACGCCATCTTAAGACATGAAACTTACAAAAATTTTGACAAATAATTGCTTCTTTTAGGTATCAAATCCATTTTTATCAATATAAGTCATCTATCAAATATATTTAAAAACTTTGTCTATTCTATTGCAATCTGGCACAATGTTTTCAAACTTATGTTTTATTCATATTTGGCTAATAATAAGTGACTAATATTTAACCTATATTAGGTGTTATAATTTTATCAAACTGGCTAAATGTTACAGTTACTTCTTTTGTGAAAAGTAATGAGTTAGGATCTTCGTTACAATAAAAGTAGCAATTACAGGTAATTCGGTTAATTTTACTCAGTTACTATCCAACACTGGATATAAAAGGTTCCAAGGAAAATCTTTAAGCATCTCAATAACTTTGTAAGCAAAGGTCCACCAGTGTACAAGTTCGGTCTATGAAAATGATTAAAGTGCCCCTAACGGATGATTAAAAAAGTCATATACGCGAGCTCTGCAACAAAGCGAGATAGGCTAAAAATTATTTATAAATCTGTGTTACATTATCGAATGATCGGGAATCGGCGCTAAAATTGGCACAATATGGTTATTGGCAAATGGCTCTCTTATTCAGGCATGCTAAAATAAGCAACAACGCACAGGAATCTAATGTACAGCATGCTATATATTCCCCCGTTAGCAGCAATACATATTTGAAATCGAGAAAAATATGATCGTGTATTTTGACAAGCATTGCAGGTGTCACCGTGTATTTATTGCCTTTCATATGCGCGTTTCGTGCGTTCCTGATTTTGATTTCTACTCATTAAACAACCCCCGACAACTTTGTAAATGACATTCCTTTTTTCTATCTCGCTTTGTTCCCGAAAATGTTTCCCTAACTTTTTAAATTTTCTTCTAAGGTCTCTGTGATCCTTTTTATTCGATCGGGCATGGCCATACATATTATTATACACAGACCTAACGTGTACACTCTTGGATATTTCCTTACAAAGTTTTAAGGACTTTTCTAGGAATACTGTATACTAAAAGCGATAAAAGTAAAATTCAGAAAGCCGAATGTTAAAATAAACATTAGAACTATTATCACACAAAATATATGTAGGACATATATGCTGAGTGTAGAGATATATACAGAATGTTGTATTTAAGGTCAGCATTGGTATTTTGAATTTCTTTCCTACTTTAACCCATTTTGATTCTTGCACACTACTTTACGCTTTAAAGCTAAAACTAAAATATTGAATGGGAAACTTAAAGTTAAATGCTTTTATTTTTTACCAGAAAATGTTTTCATATATTTTTAAAATTACTGTGATCACCTCTGTTTTATCACGTTAGTCCCAAACAAACTACTCGCGAAGTAGAAGTAAATCTTTGGGCAATGAGATCTGAAATGGAACGTTCAAAGATCTGAAATGGAACTTTCAAAGATCTGAAATGGAATGAAAAGGGTCAAAGGTCAGAAATAGAATGGACAATTGTCTAAAATAATACTCAAAGAATTGAAATGTGGCTCAAAAATGACATGTTCAAAGATTGAGAGTCGAATTTTCATTGTCTAAAAATCTGAAAAGGAATGCTAAATGATCTGAAATGGAATGCTAAATGATCTAAAATGGAATGCTAAATGATCTGAAATGGAATGCTAAATGATCTAAAATGGAATGCTAAATGATCTGAAATGGAATGCTAAATGATCTGAAATGGAATGCTAAATGATCTAAAATGGAATGCTAAATGATCTGAAATGGAATGCTAAATGATCTGAAATGGAATGGTCAAAGATCTGAAATGCAATGTCCAAAGAACTGAAATGCAATGTCCAAAGATCTGAAATGGAATGGTCAAAGATCTGAAATGGAATGTTTAAAAATCTGAAATGGAATGGTTAAAGGTCTGAAATAACACTCAAAGAATTGAAATGTGGGTCAAAAATAGCATATTCAAAGATCGGGAGTAGAATGCCTGCAGTTTTGCAATGGAATGTTCACAGATCTAAAATAGAATAGTTCAAATATTTGCAGTGGAATGTTCAAATATTTGCAGTGGAATGTTCAAATATTTGAAATGGCATAAATGAAAGTATATACGAACGAAAATATTCTACAAATTCAAACTAACAATTTTCCTTTTAATATACCAGTCTAGTGTTTCAAAGTGATTTTCATTTTTATCACGTTCTTTTCTCTTAAATTAATACAAAACGGAAAAAAAATAAAAATAAATTAACTAGTCACGACATTGTTTCTTAGTCATTCTCGTCTGCATTAATGTAATGATAATGTAGGGAAAAGAAATTCACCGTGGGACAGGTTACTCCTATTTTTTCTCTTTCATTTTCGGAGAAAAATGAAAAAAGCTGTCGTGATGATGCCATAAACGGTAGCGCACAGGCAAAATTCTCCCAGCTACCTGTTCGGTAGTAGTACGTTAACGGAATTTAATTGACGCATTCAACATCAAGATTCTCGAAACATAAAGTAATTTTGGAAATTGTTGCCATCACGACTTATGAAATATTTTCGTGATCACTGATTTCCATACGATTTTGTTTCTGTTTAACAGATTGAAGTAACATTTATTTTTGCATTCTATTTAAAAAAACCCTACTGCTCACGAAACAGAAAATGGTATGCTTTGATATTGAAATTCAGCGCAATTTAGTGTCAGACCAGGAAATAGAAATATACATTTTTCTGTGGATAAAAATACGTTGCAAATAAGCAGCATTAAGCATAAATAAAACAGCGCCTATCTGTTTCGGAAATAATTTTTTTTTTTTCAGAACAAGAGAAACTGCCGGCAAAGTCAGTAATTGGTGACTGTCTCTTGGCGACAGAAATTGGCGAGACAGTTATATGCTTATTTAAAGTCGCTTAATAACATTCTGTCTGTTTTTAGTCGCAGGTTTTGGAAAAATTTTGTGAATTTTTTAACTTAACGATTTCACTTTGAAATTACATTTAATATTATTAAATGTTCGTTGGGGGGAGTAATCTTTCAGAATGAAATTTCGTGTTTCAAATGTTGTCGAATTTTTGGCTTACGAGTTATTTGAATGTTCTCAATACGAAGTCGACATTTTCTCTCCGTTCTGAAATTAATTAAAGTAGTGAAGATATTTTCAAGGGTTTATCGAAATTGTTTTCACTCCATTTTAGACTAGATTGGGTTACTGAAGAATGCTGAGATTTTGCAAAATTTCTTCTGCAAGTTATTAAGAAAATAATTTTCATATTATTTTGGCTTTAGACGATTAGACATGTATGTCAATAGAAGGAATCCATGAATTTTTTTAGTATTTTAATGACTTTTAATGAAAATATGCTGAATGAAATATCGGCATATGTACTATCTTTCATATTTTAACAAGAAACTTATCAAGGAGCCTTCATAGGGTGGAAAATGGAGTATACACTTTATTTTTGGCGCATTTATTAAGCATTTTTATTCTCTTTTGCATACTTAATTCGTTCAGTCATACGAATTATTAGAAAAACTAGAAGTGTCGTTTCCAGAAATGGAAATGAAAATCTTCAGTTACCCCTACCTCTTCTAGAATTCGTTGCTGAAGTCATAACAGTCATCGTCTATATCTAATCCGCAAAAATAGATGTTGGAAGGAAAGTTTTTGAACTGGAAGTGGTAAAAAAAAATCCGGAATTTTAAGTCTTTAGTGAATTTCTTGAACTCTTCCAAAATTTAATGCTGAATTCATATCAGTCACCAGTTAAGTTCTATCTATATAGCCAATATTGAGAAATAGACGTTTCAAGACATGTTTTGTACTGGAAGTGAAAAAAAAACAGAAAGTGACAATCCTTAGTAAATCCCCACCCACTCCAGAATGTGATGCCGAATCCATATCAATCATCAAGTAAGCTATATCTATAAAAGATCTTGAGAAATGGGTTCTTCAAAGGAAACGTTTGCCAATTAGCAACATTTTTACCAACAATAATAATAGCAAATTAAGATACTAAACCATCATTGATTTCTCTCACAAATTCACAAATTAATATAGCATCTGATCATACAATAACACGGAGTCGTGCAATGACATATGCCGTTCTATGCAATATTTCTTCCGACAAAAATGAATATTTTATTAAACTAGTTCGACTCCAAATAGACAAATAGTCCACCCATGGGGACATTTTTCAAACTAAAATTCACTCTCTCAATTAAGGAATCAGTATCGGTGGACCCGTTTTACGCAGTTTAGGGTTCAGCATGGAATAGAATCTCTCTAATCGGTCATCATAGAAGTTCTTTTAAAGTTGCATCATATCAAGATTTTTTTGCTGTCAGAGCAGTTATCAACTGTTCAATACTGAAGAGCACTGATTAGTCGATTGACTCTGGTCTCGGAACTGTAAGAGTGTATTTTATATTGTTAAAGTTCACGCCCTAGTTATAACAAACAGCATAAGAAGTTAAAAACTAAATACATACCATCACTTAGGGTATAAAGTTCATATGACTTAACAAATAGGTGTGTCGTCAGAAATTTCCCACATATCATTAAAATCAGCCTATTGGTCTTCCATTTAGGGTCATCAACTCTTCACGACTCCATTCAATTAGTAACCAAAACGATATTCTTATAATCTTTCCATCAATATGCATGAAAGCAGATATTAGACAGATTTGATAGAGCATGGCTATTATTTAGGAGTGTCTGAGGATGGGTCAAAGGCTATGCCACATTAAGAAATAGCAAGCTTTGCTAAATAATGTTAAAATTCTAGGTTTTGCAGTCTACGCTGGTTCAAGAATTGAAATCCACCAAAACTGCTATTCAATACGGAAACAAGCTAGATTTTGGCGAAATAGGTCGTGAAGGCCTGATATGATTATCCCCTATTTATGCTTGTACGTAGTTTGGGTTATGGCATTTATATATAGTAATGGACTATTGCCATATCAGAAACAAGCATATGTTTGGGTTAATATGAGTAGGATGCTCCGACCTGCCGAGGAATATAATTTAAATTAAGTCTTGTGCTGTTCATTTCTTTTTTTTTTTCGGCAAGGTGCGCGTGTTTTAACAGTTTTGATTATTTTATTGTTTTGATGTTGTGTCATTAATTACTTCGTATTAGTTATTAATCCATTTTTCTAATATATATATATTTCAATATTCAACTACTGACTGACAACTATTAAGTGACCAAAAATCTAACTATATTTATAATATAGGTAATAAATACGTTATAACAATCCTATATTGTGGATCAAGAATGCTATATAAATGAGAAAAAAGAAACCAGTTGCAAGTGTATTAATGATCATAAACATAGGGATCATAATGAGAAAACTTTACTAAAATATGATGGATAACTTAATATAACTGAGCAAAGCAAAGAAAGAAAATTCAATATGTGTATGTTTTGAAGATGTAAAGTGAAAATGAGTGTACGCAAATAACAGATGAAAATGAATATAAAATTATGTTATATAAGTGAAAAATAATAAGTTGCATCGTGAGCCTAATTAGGGTTATGGATGCAGTCAAAAGTTATAATTTAAGATTTTGAGAATGTTTTGGGCACGCCTGAACACAAATCGAAATATTTTAAGGCAATGTACTTGTGTGAACACTGACCAATATTACCTTTGAAACAGATTAAGCTCTTCAAACGAAATATTTGCTTGATTATTTCTGTTAGTGTAAATGTAACATTTAAGAATCACCACTCATCTCAATATATATCAAAATAATGATAAATCAATCACCTTCAATAAACAATCTTTTTATACATTTAATTTTACTCTTCAAAGAAAAAAAAAGATTAAAACTTTCAAAACACATGATTGTGATGATTTCGAAGGAATTTAAGATTTTTGAAATAATTTATCTAATAAATAGATAGTTTAAATTATGTGAGTAGCATTTGATTTTTCCTATATATATGTCTGTTTTCTTTTGCTATTTTATATTGATTGAATTAGCACATATTCCTTTATTTTTATGGAATTACATCTATATTCCAGTTTATCAATTATTTAGTTTATAATCGGTAATTGTTTTGTTCTTATTGACATGGAATTGCTAAAATTCCTATAAACGGGAAACTCTCAAAACCGTTTATCTCAGCGTATCGGAATTGAATGCGAAGTCCTGAAGAATTTCACACAATACAATCATTTGCTAAATATAGATGTGAATGATTTGACTCTTACTTCAATATTTTGAGTTTTTCGGATTATAATGTAAAATAGAACAATGTTTTTAATTTTTGCGAAAATCTAATGGGCACTAGAAAACTGTAAATTCCATAAAAATCTGATAGTTTCTGAATTATAGCTCGTACACTACATTTAATTTGCACGGATAGGCACACTTCATACCCACATACAAAAACAGCCGTACCTCTGAAAATAGTTTGATCGTGTTCTAACATCCACAAAATGTGTAAATCTAACACAAACTTTCTTTTTTTTCTAATACAGACCGCTCGCCCTACCTGAAGGTGTAAGGTATCTATTTGGACGCCTAGGAAAGACCACCCAATTTAGACGGCCCCCAGTTGGGACGACATCTACACGGACCGTACCCCCTTCTCCTGCCATCACCCTCTTGGAAGGATTTTCAGGTCCTCATATTTAACGTGCCCGTACTCCGCGGGAATACGGAGACTGTCTGGGCAGAGCCGGAATCGAACTCGGGTCCTCCGAGGGCAATCCCCGTGCCTTAACCGCTGGGCTGTATCGCACATGATTTCGAATACATTTTTTTATTACTACCCAGCCCGCCTAAAGGGTGTAGAGCAATTAGAAGAGACGATCGAGAAAAACAATACACAAATACATACATAGGCAATATACATATACGTACATAGACAATATAAAAAATACGTTCAATTTTTGTAAAATAAAAGCAGTCAAAAAAAATTAGGAATACATTTGGAAAACATTTGAGAACAAAAAAAAAAAATGAAACCAAAATGAAGAGAGAAAAAAGCCAAAGAAAAATAAAAGAAAAAAAATAGCACTAAAATAAATAAAATTCGTTTAAATTTCCCATTAATCCCTTATTTATTTATTTATTTATTTTTTTCGTGAAAAAAGTAACTGAAAACGAAAGTTTGAACAGAAAATATATATTAAATGAGATACATAAGAAATTAAATAAAAGAAACTATATACAAAAGAAAAATAAAACAACAGAAAGATAAAGAAATGGAAAAAATAGAACAGTATAACCCCACACTGCGTTAAAGTAACCAAAAATTAGGTAATTAGAAGAAAGAAAATTTAATGGAGAAAGTTCTGCAATAAAGGAGGAAAGAGTGTCGTGGGGGGGGGGGGGAATATACTAGCAACAGATAAGGATTAGTTGGTAGGTAAAATAACATCAATAAAAAAAATATAAGAAAGGGAACATTATTTGAGATTAATAATGAGATTGGTGTTACATATAATAATTGCAAATTTTTACTAGAGAAAAGCAAATTGTTTACATCCAAAAGGGGGTTAAGAATTTTACCGTAATTGGAATATGAATCTTATATAAATAAAGTCAATAGGGAGTTCGGTGGTAATTTGGAAAAGGTGGTAAAGGGTGGAATGGGAGATGGTAGTATTTAATTGAGAGTCTGAAATAACCATAAAATCAAAACAAGAGCTCAGATAAGGAAGAAACTAAAGAAAATAAAAGAAAAACAAACACATTATACTTCTTTTTAAAGATTTCTGATTCGTTGTAGTTCAATCTGATAAGATTTACATAAAAATTTATTTTGAGTATTATGGTTAACTGAGTAATTTAAATTTTGCACCCGATATAGAATTAGAGCCACAAAATAAAATTTGCAAGTTGAACCAGAGCATTAAACGAACTTATTATTGTTAGATTCAGTAAAAGATTTTTATCAGAAAAGAATACTAAATAGCACATTATATGAAATTTGAGTCTAAATAGAAGAATTTAACATAGTTATAATCCAGATGCATAGTTTTAAAGTAATCAAAAGTAGTATGAGCATAGTTAATTATATTTTAGTATTAATAATTAAATAGAAATTATTGAATACATGATATTTAGTTGTAAATGAAATTTAAAATACAATGGAGAAAATTATAAACATTTTACTGTTTGACTACTAGAAGGTGATATTATTAGGTGTTCAAGATTAAGCTAAGTTCAAGATTAAAAAGGAAAAATGCACTATTCCATAGATAAAAAAATAAACAAACAGAAAACATGATAGGTTAAGATTAAAAGATAAGTTACAATAATGAGAGTTCAGGCATAGCCACCTTTATCTAAAATGTCTGTACTTTCCTCCACGAAAATAATCAACCATCCCAACTCAAAAATGACCGCTAGGTAGTGCTAGTCATCATCTAAATTCTAAAACAACGTTGTTGTTTTCCCATTTGAGTACGTGTTTTACCTTGGAAGATTCGTTAAATTCATTTAATTCTGATCTTGTTTTCAAATTTTTTTGCTTTGATTTTCTTGTATTTTTGAATTGCAATATCTGACTTTTACTGTGGTTTATTGTGCAGTGCCTTTTTGTACATCAAATAGCATGAAAGACTGTAAAGTCTTTTTGAATTTTCCTTGGGAGTCAATCGTCGGAAGAAATGGACTAAAACAGAATATAAAAAATATTAATTAAAAATTAAAGCAGATACTTTTCAGAGAAAATTTGTATACGTGTATAATTTTGGCACAAATTAAACTATTAAACTCTATTATGGACAAGGTATCAAAAAAGAACCATCACTGCTAGTAGATACAATCAAATATGGCAAATATTCGCTGTGGTTTATATAATTTATATAGCACAATAAATTTAAAATTTTCATATGTTTTCATTAAAAGTTTCATATTGATATCTATAAAGAATTGTTTTTATGTTTGATTTGAATTTGCATACAATAAGATGTAAACAGGTTTAATTTTGCAATAACACTGAGCAGAGCTGGAATTTATCTAGCAATGTATAGATGTCAAGATATCAAATTCACATCGTCTACGGTCTTTTAAATCTTCATCTTATTCTAGCTGTCCCCGCTAGATGGCGATACGTAACATATTTTGTGGGTGTGTAGTGGTTTCCACTTTTAACAATAGAAAAGGGAGAAATGAACGGGCATTTTAGATAAAGGTGGCTATGGCTCAAGTTTGAAGATGAATAACAGAATAAATCTGTATATAAGCTCGTAATATGTATAATATGTATATAGGCTCGTTAGTTTCAGCTTTTGCAGGCATGATAAAGGATCACGGCCATCAAAAAAAAAGTTAAATAAATTACGAACCAAGGTCAGAATTTGTAGAACTTTATATCAAGTTGTAGAGATTTCTGTGCTACATAATAGTGACATTTTAAATATTAAAAAATTTGTAAAATATAATAGCATAATGAAGAGTGCGATGATGATAACATAATGAAGAGCACCGCAACATCAGAACTCTCAACGAATACTTGCCTTTGACATGATTTCGAATACTTGACTCTGCTACAATAATTTCCCTTTATGTAGCATATTACACGCTGAGAATGTAAAAACGTTTTGAACATAGTGAAGCGAATAGCTTTAAGGTAATACAGTCTGAATATAGCCGTAAATAAGATATAGCCTTAAGCAAGTGCAAATGTGTTGTTAGAAAACGGCAAATGCAATTTCAAAAAATTATACGAAAAATATATAGGGTAAGGGAAATAGGCTCTTTATTAATCGCGAGAATTTGGCTACTTTGGCTGTAATAAAAAACAGCCTTATTGAAAATACGAACTTCCTCTTAGTGAATTAGCTTGGCATTTGTCGTTCCCAGATATCTTGCGCACGCGCGACGGCATGTTTGTCTATTAATTGTGTTAGTTAGCTGTGTCTGCTATGAAAATGGCTGCTAAAAATGTCAACACTAAAAAATGACAGCTAAAAATAATTGACTGCTGGCAAATACAAAACATGTTTTAAATGTGGATTAGAAGTAAATTTAAATAAAAAGTTAAAGTTTGCATATATTAAAAATGCTTTGGAAATATGATTTGCAATTAAAACATGCCAACATACCTTTGTTAAAATTCACAGTTGAATGTTTTCATGCTAGAAAATCACTCAGAAATTGTAGAAAATTCAAATGTTTTACTTAAAAACGTACTAGTTTTACGGGTTACAAAAATAATTCTCAATTTGGATGCGACCTGCTGGTCGAAATGCTACAGGACAGTTCACAGAAGCATAGATATAATATTTAAAGATGGTTACGAAATAGCGAAGTAGCAGTAGTTGCTCTAAATCAACATTGGCAAAAGTTTAAACAACCCTACATAGAGGATTTTTATGGCGCACAACACGTTTCCTCATAGCCAGTCAATGTGTTTTGGAGACGATGGTTTTAGATATTCTTATCCATAGGCGTATGCAGGAATTTTTCCAGGAGGAGGATTTCTAAAATTGATTGCATTCAAAATTTAGAGATTGCTATCAACCTTGAAATATGTATTGTTACAAAGTAAATTTGAATATATGGTATGAGCATCACATTAAGAATTAGTGTGTATAGAAGTACTTTTAAAATTTGTATTCACCGATTTTTAAAAATGAGCGTGTACCACCTTTAAATAATATTCCCCCTTTCATAACAGAATTCTAATCTTCCTAGAGACAGAGCAACTGAACTAACAAATTGGACATTCATAAACATACCAAATGCAATAATCCTAAGTTTTCCATTTAGGTAGTATAAGTTTGCATTATTTTTATTAATATTCACGTTGCATCCCATTCGGCGTTATTTTTATCAATTGGTGACATTTTTATCAATTTGGGGACATTTTTATCAATTTGGTGACATTTTTATTGATTTGGCAACATTTTAAAAACGTCGCCAAGTTGGCGATATGTAACTTTTCACTTTACCCTATCGCCGTTGTTTCCGGTATGTTTGTTTCTACGTTATTATCTAATTTTATTTGTTATCGCTTTGCGCATTGTAAATTGGACTTGCTGTAAAAATCCATTCTTTTTATTAATAATTTGCCTTCAAATTTATATACACAATATATATATATATATATATATATATATATATATATATATATATATATATACACACACTCTAAGACAAAAAAAACTCGACGCACCAAGAAAGAATTATCCAAATGAGACAAAATTTGGTATGTGTAATGTGGATGGACAGAAAAAGAAATGATTAGAATTTCAGAACAATTGGATGATTTATTGCACTGAAAGATCTACACAAAGTGAGCACGTCAATATGGCGTTGGTCAACCTCTGGCCTTGATACAAGCTGTTACCCGACATGGCATTGATACATAAAGTTGCCGGATGGTGTTTTGAGGGATGGCGTTCCAAATGGCTTCCAATTGACGAGCTAATTCGTTTACATTCTGAGATGGTCGCAGGCGACACTCCCATGTCAGCCCAAATGTGCCCAATAGCCGAGAGATCTGGTGATCTGGCTAGCCAAGGAAGTGTGTCGTAAGCACACAGATAATCAATAGAGAGGCGTGCCGTGTGTGGCTTGGCATTATCTTACTGAGAAATTAGTCCGGGGTGTCGCGAAAGGAATGGCAATACAACGTGTTGTAGAATGTCGGCAACGTACCGCTGTGCTGTAATGGTGCCACGGAGGACGATCAAAGGGGTCCAGCTATCAAACGAAATGGCACCCCAGACCACAACTCCCTGTTATCGGACCGTGTGGCGTGGGACAGTAAGAGCAGAATCCTAACGATGTCCGGGCTGTCTCCAGATACGTCTGCGCTGGTCGTCGGGACTCAGCTCGAAACGGGACTCATCACTGAAGACAATTCGTTCCCAATCGGAACAATTCCACGTTGACCGGGCCCGGCACCATTGCAATCGCTGTTGATGGTGCATACTGGTCAGTGGTAGGCGGCGTAATGGGTACAGCTAGTATCGATTCCGCTCCCGTAGTCTTCTATTAATGGTCTATGTGGTCACTTCCGTGTTTGTCACACGTTGGATGATTGATAACGACGAATATCGTGCTGTCACAGCTGCTCTGACAGTCGCTCTTTCTTCCCATTCTGTCGTCGCTTTAGACCGTCCGCTGTTCGTTTGCCGCTGAAACCTGCCATTCCTGCCAACATCGTCTAATTGCTGCATCGCTCCTACCCAAATGCCGAGCGATTCGCTGGTGTGCCCACCCAGTCTCACGCAGTCCGGCCGCACACCCTCATTCAAACTCCTTCATATGCTCGTAGTGGCCGCGAATTCGTCGGCGGGGCATTGTTACAATCAAGGTACCTAAATGCAATCGAAATCCACTGCACGTTTTGTTCCTGAAAGCGAGGTTCGCTCCTTATATACGCCACCATGGTGCTCTTCAATGCGCTGTAGTTCCGACTATTCATTCATTAGATGCGAATTTTTGATCATTTGCATATTCGGTCAACAGGTGTTTGCATGTATAGTTTCATTACTATCGGATTATTTTGCGGGGGGCGTCGATTTTTTTGTCTTAGAGTGCATATATATAAATAGAATTATTTATAATAATCCAAAAAAATAATAGAGATGTATATATAATATATTCTTCATCGAGGGCTCACCGAAATTTTTTTAAATCTGTGAGTGTTCACATGCGTGTGGGAGAAGGTTGCTGACCCTGTCCTAGATACTTGAAAGTGTGTTCCGGAAGATTTTATTATATAGAGAAATACATAGTAGGAGGTCTCTCTCGATGTAGCACAGCTTAATGCCCCTCCAGCTATAAATCCACCACTATAGGCATTCAAAAATATTTCCCACATTTCATTAACAGCAGCCTATTAGATTGCCGTTCGGGTCACATAATCTTCACGATTCTCCGTAATTAATAGTCAAAAGGATTTTCTTCTGGTAACCGCCTCTTGATGATGGATGACATCTGACATACCAGCAACATCCCATAGAGCACGTCACTAATTTAGGGGTATCTGTTACTGAAGGTCAGATGCTACCGCGCATTCAGAAGCTACAAGCCGTGTTAAATGCTTTTAAAAATTCCAGATTTTGATGTTTGAGCGGGTCCCTGAATTTAAAATCAACTTCGTGATGATTGGACACGAATTAATGGTCTTGTTGTTTGCCAATGATTTGTGGCCGACTTCCACCTGTCTTTTTTTTATTGTTTTCCTGGTTGACTGAGAATAATTTAAAAATTCAAATTGAGAATTTTTTTTTTCAAATTTGGGAATCATATAACTTTTTGGGATTATTATTACTGCCGAATCTAGTTCATGGCATAGAATTTTATCTTGTGTATTTGCTTTAATATATGTAACAAATAACAACAATTTCGGGTATTCAATGGTTGTTTGGCCAAAAGTATTTGTGTAAAATGGATTTTTTTTTTATAGTAAGAGTAAGGGGAGAGAGAGGGAGAAGCGGTAGGGATACGAGAACAAATTATTTCAAATAGTTACCGACAGGGTGTGTTCTAAAGCATACGTCACATGGTATATATGCAAAATTGACATATAAATTATTAAAAGCTTTCGAAATATGTTCAAACTGTTACTCAAAGGCAGAAAAGTTTTGTGAACTTCATATGAAACTGTATTTTATGAATTTTTGAAGTATTAAGGGGCTTTTGGTTACTTTTTTTGTCAAACTAAAAGTCTCCGCCTTCTGCTCGCTAACGCTCACCAACCCTCGTAATTAGCTACTCGAGTTGATGCAATTACTGTCTAATTATTTTTCGGAGAACAGATTAGGTCCATCTAATTGATACGCTTTCTCTTAACTTTATCGGCTTTATTTCACTTTAAATCAGAGTAATAGAGGAAAAATAGAAAGCAATAGACCTTCAACTGGCCTTTGATTAACCCAGACTTGTCGTGCACAGAAGGGCTCATTGCCAGTCCACCTATGTTACTTTGATACTAAGTGTTATTCAGGCAAGACTGCCCTATTCGGTAATTTAGTGCAACTACCTTTAATTTTTTCGGAAATCACGCAATATGTACAAAACTAGGTACATGGTTTAATCAAGCTATATTAAGGAACCCGAAGGATAAGATCTGCCCCATAGAACGTTACATAGTTGAAAACAACTGCATGCAAAACTATTCCATAGCCATCTTTCGAACAATTCCCCTGTCAAGGTTCTTCAAAATGGTGTAGGTGGTGTAATAATTATGAGCCTTATCTCAACCAAGTTATCAAAATTTTATAGGGAAGCAGGAGTTTATATATTATTAATTACCACTTCCATGATGCTTATTTTACTAAGCTTTACGGTATGAAAAATGTCAGATGTATAAAATTGCAGGTGCTGCTGTTGTTCTTTCTAACTTCGCTTCTGAAACTTTGTTAGAGTGCGTAGACGTTACTAAATACATGTCATGTCATCCGTGATTGAAGGAAATTAAAGAAAACTTACTTAACGAAAAAACTTTACAACTAGAAACAATATATCATGCATTACTTGGTTTTTCCCGAAAAGCTGTAGAACAGCAGAACAAATCAAAGAATGGTGAATTTGCTATGCATACAATTGCTTGAATCTTTAAGGTTGCCCATTTATTCAGTAATTATAAAATTCTTAATTAAAAAAAAATATTGATCATGTTCGCGCCAAGAACTTACATGTAGCAAGAAAACTTTTCGCAACTTTTGCCCTCTGGTGCAATTAATTGGTATTACCATAAATCATGCAAGGGAACAAATACCACCTTTGATATATATTCCACACTTCGTGACGGGAGCGTGAAAATTCTGATTGATTTATAGCTGTTTCTGATTTTCCCAGACACTTTTAGTCGCACTTAAGCCTGTTTAAACTGTACACATTCGATTGCGGCAGCAATCAAAGCTATCAATTTAAAGGTCTCTCACAAATAAATTCTACGTTCTGTTCTCCTCCAATAACTGTCATTTGAATCGGCTCTAAAATTACCCACACAATCACACGCTGCACAAAGTACCTTCAGCCAAATCGCTGGCTATTAATTTTCCTAGCACACACACACACATCCGTGAAATAGAGGCAGGCTGAAATAATAGTACCACCAATTGAAATTTCGTGTTGCAAAACGAAACAATGAAGAAGACTAGCGAGGATTTTGTTCTTTTATTTCGGTAGCAGCCGGCAGCAACACGACCTCTCAACCCCGAGCGCAGTGTGGCGCCCCCTGCAGCAGCTAATTTACCCAAACGTTTAGAGCGTCACGAGTTGAATGTGTGGCGTCTTTAAGATGATAATCTGTTGAGTATAATTGGGCAGGGGGCCGCCTGGCTATGAATAAGAAGTACTGTATTTTTTCGTGTGCGAACACAAAATTAGAGAGTTTTTCTGTTCATTTTTTTCGCTAATGTGATTCTCGAAGAATTCACGCTATTTTGAGTTGCAAAAGCTATTAAAATGACGTTCAAATCCGAGATGTTACAGGAGCGATTGTTTTCCTGTTTGAAGTAACAATTCGAACAACTGAAAGTATGGAAAAAAAAAAAAAAACTCGTTAGGACAAACGCTTTTTTAAGTTTTTCAATAAAATAGAGCTCGATCCAAAATCCAGTTATATATTCTTGTAGGGATTTTAAAGAGCTACAAATTCTTGCTTACTGTTTAACGCTAGCTCTTTTAGCTTTTGAGATATAAGCATTACAAACTTGAAAAATTTTTAATCTTCTTCAACTTGACAAGATGATTTCTCGAAAATTATAATAGTTTTTTTAACAGTAAATATAGATTTTAATACTAAATTTTCTGGCACACATTTTTTATTGTTTACTATTTATATATGTTTTTCATAGTTTACTATATATTTAAGTGAAAGTTAGGAAAATGAAAAAAAAAAAAATACTTGCTCAGAGAGCTACTTTTAAGATTTTTCTAAAAAAAAAAATTTAAAATATTAAAGTATTGAAATTGTTCTTATATATTTATAATCTGAACTCTATTTCCAACAAAACAAGAAAAACTACACATTAGCATCTATTAGGTTCTGGGATATAAGCGTTCAAAGTGTTTAACATTCTCCGTTTTTGCGCCAGTGAAACCTCAACCATAGATGCTATTCACATCAAAATATATCTGTCTCAAAATATAATTTTCGAAAATAATGTTCATCGTCTTCAACCATCTTAACAAGAAATAAATAAAACTGAAATGTTCCGTTCAAAAGTTTCTGTTTACTATTTTATTTTTCACCTTTACCGTGTACGGTACAATTTATGCGATGTATAATTTTCACCAATCTCTGTACCTGATTGAGATCAAAAGAATGACAATCTTTTAAATTTCAGTTATCTTTGATGTACTACACATCAAGTGCGGACACAACAAAGACCTAGATCTACGCGATACCTTCTACCTCCTTGTATATTGGAAGGTCTATACGGGATACAGAGTACTGGAGGTCGGGGAGGCTCGACCTCCACTAATTATTCACTAAATGACACTGTATTCAGTATAATTTAAAAAATATGATGTGAGCAGCACATGACTTTCGCTACAGACTCTTTATTTCTTGAGTAATTAAGTTTAATTGTAGAAAATAACACTCACAATTATTTGAAATTACACTGAATTTGTATTATTAATTCAATTTTTGTTTTCGTTTGGTAACTGGACGTATTTTTAAAACTGGCTTAGCAAAAATGCGAAAAAACTTAAATTTCTCCATAATGGTCAGTTCTAGAGTAATGCGGTTGGTCTTATTCTTTTCATTGTTAAAAATCACGTAAGAAACAATCCTTTAAGTGATACATTTGAGCATACGTAATCTTTTATTTTAGAGTATGACGATTTTTAAAAGCCATTTCGTAAAAAAGAGGTTACTTTTCCCCGAAATAACAAAGTATTATAATCAGCACCAGAACAACAAAGTAACAAAATCTAATCTAGCACCAGAGTAAACCACAAGTGGCTTATCTAACAAATTTTGGGAAATATGGGAACAAATTTTGGAAAATTTTGGGAAATCTATCTCCATGGTTTATTTCTCACAAGCTTTTACTGAACAATGAAAAGTATAAAGATATCAAAATGGTTTTTTAATTTCGCAGTTTATGAGGAAGATTCTATCTTATATCATGTTGCTCAGAAACGCAATTAAATTAAATCTGTCTGTTAATTTTAATTATTTTTTTTTCGATTTGAATAAGAAATAAATGGATATAAAAATATATTTTAGAAAAGAACGATTTGATTTTTCTTATAGCATTTTTGACTGGATAATATCAATTACGGTCTTCAGGTTTAAACATTATTATTATTGATATTTTCGGGGATTATTGATTCAGAGATTATTGATATTGTCAAGTTATTATGCAATTGTTTTATTATGACAAAAATTGTTTAAACTCATATATTGTACGTTGTACGAGTAATCTTCTACAAATACACGGGTATGTCTTCTAATCGACAAGAAGACAAGTAATACAGGTATATTGGCATATATTGGAATCAATTACGACCTTCTGGTATAAAGAGTACGGGGATTACTGATATTTTCCATTTATTACGTCATCTCTTTTATTTTGGCAAAGAGTTTTGAGACTCATATTGTAATACGGGAAATCTTCTACTAACACACTGGCATATTTTCTAATCTGCGACAATATAAGTAGTACGGGGTTGCATATAATGATTCAATTCCTTTTTTTTTTTGTAAATTTGCTTACAAAAGGGGTCAGGATGTTTTATTCTTCAGATCTGCCCGTGAAGATCATTTTGCATAGTGAGAACAGATATTCTTAAACTTCTCTTTAGGAGCAATAAATTTAATATTTTAACATAATTTGCACATGATTGCGAATTATAAATTTCTTTATATTATATACTCCGTACGAAGAACGGTATGCTGCTAGTGTAAAATATGTATTTCAACTGTTTCCCTTGCTGAAGTCTTATCTGGATCCGCACCTATGGATAAACCAATATTTCCATGCAATTGTTTCACATCATGCGTATTATTAATAATTTTGTTAAACACTATAACTTTCATTTTGAGGCAAACCCATGTTTAGAAAAATAATACCGCTGATCTTTAAATGCTTTTGTCTATAAAACAGTCAGTCTTATATATAAGGAGTAATACTATCAATTACTGTTAAATATACTATTTGAATTTGATTGGATGTAACCCTTTTCTGTAATTCCAACTGTAACAGCATAGACTAAACGTAGAAGAGAGTAGGCAATATTCTTAATTCCAGAAAAGTAGTATTGAAAAATATCACAATTTAGAGAGCGCATAAATTCCAAGGGTGTAGAGCAGTTTATCTACGTCACTTTTGCTCTATGTCCCAAAATGCAAAGCAACATAATTCTAATTCTAGTAGAAAATTCATTGCTGTTTTGTGTTTAAAAAAAGTAACTTTTATGCCAAAGTTTCGGTTTATCACTGCAGAAGAGTTTATGCCCTTTAAAAAACTAGCTATCTCAAAACTTCGCATGTCAGAATAAACAAACTTTAACCCTAGAGAAAAACTCAAACAGCGTAATTAAGCGCAAATTAATAAAACAAATCAGCATACAGTTGTTTTGTTAATACGTTGGATCTCCTTCTTCAGTGCAAGAGAGACCAACAAACCCGAAGTCAAACAGACGAAATTCAAAGAACTAAGGCGAAAACATTTTGGGATTGCTCTAGGAGAATTCACGTATCTCCACATTAAAAATGACGATTTTGTCGTAATTGTTGATAACAAGTACTCTTTAACAATCGGATGCAAACGTGAGGTACAGTGAGCTATGTTAGCTCGTAGCCACTTCGAATGATGAATTCAATCATTAGCTGAACAGCAAAGTCAGGCAGGCAGAAGCAAAGTCAGAAAAAGCAGTGGAATGGTTTCACTCGCAGAGATTCAGACGAAAAAGACGAAGTGAAAACAAATGTAAAAACATAGGCATATTATACCCAAATAATGGATTAGAAGACAAACCTGAAAGAGCCAATCAGAATAAAGAACAGGCTAGCAAATCCGAAACGGAGAACAACACACAAGATTGGACTGCCTCAAAACACAACAGAGATGTTTCAACAAGAAAGATCAATCATGCATAAAGCATTGATTATGAAACACTTTCCAACTTCAATGCAATTTTATACAAACATCTCTCAAATGCGATACATTCCGCGGTAATATTTTTAAAATTATCACAATACTACATTAATTTATTATATTTGAAAACTTCATCGAAAACAAATGAACTTTATTCAAATGACGCCATCGAAATATAAATCGCCTCTATATAAAAGCAGAATTTCATTCATAATCATTTTTCCTATCGTTTAATTCATCACAATATTATAATAATTTATTTTATTTAAAAATTTCAAAAATTGTTATCTACCATATTTATTTTAAAATGTGAAACCTTTCTCATATATGAAATGATTAAACTCTTGGAAAGATATTTATTATATAATATATCTCTTTTTTCTTTCTGGAGGATATAACGAGAGTCAGAATTTAATTGAATTTGTTTTTCTCTCTATATTAAATAATTTTTATTTAAAAAACTACCTAACATATTTTGTTAAAATTTTTTTTATATATTTTATGGGATAATTTGAATATTTCCTAAAATTTTCGAAGTAATTTGTGAATTTTAAATTTGCTTAAAAAATGTTTGAAACATTAGGTCCCATAGGATTCAGTGTACTTCATTTTTTCAATCCGGGTTCAATAAAAAACTAATTGAGTGATATTATTCATTTATATTCTCATAGGTCCCACAGACTGTCTGAAAAACATACTAAAATTTCACTTTGATAAAGCCCTTTTTACGGCAGTTATCTTGCTAACGGACAGACAGACAGACAGAATGAACAAAGTCATAAACACTTTCAATTATGTTGTAAAGTGTTAACAAGATGAGGCAGGAAAAAACAAGATTAAGAGAATATCAACAATAAGAAAATAAAATAAAACGTCCCATAATGGACCCATTAACAAAGAAATGGGAAAAAATGGGGGGGTGGGGGGTGGAGTACAGGGCAAGTCATTAATCAAATTGCTACAATTTTTTTTTTTAAATGAAAGGCTCCAAAAAGGCAAGATCATAAATCGACGTACAATTTTAACACTTTACAGCAAAGTTGAAAAGTGTTTATGACTTTGTTTATTCTGTCTGTCTGTCTGTCCGTTAGCACGATAACTGCCGTAAAAATGACTTAATCAAAATGAAATGTTAGTATGTTGCTCAGACGGTCTGTAGGACCTATGGGAATATAAATGAATAATAGCACCCAATTAGTTTTGGATTGAACCCGGGTTGAAAAAATGAAATACATTGAGCCCTATGGGACCTAATGTTTCAAACATTTTTTAAGCGGATTTAAAATTCACAAATTGCTTCGAAAATTTTAGGTAATATTCAAATTGTTCTATAAAATATATAAAAAAAAATTCAGCGAAATATATTCAGTATTTTTTTAAATAAAAATTAAAATAATAATAACACCTCTTATATGAAGCGATCACGTGACCATGATATGAAAAGATCACGTGACGCACTTCAAAATGATATATGGCATCCATCTTGTCTCAAAATCGTGATTTTTAAAGTTCTTTTTAATTCATATTGAGTGTTGTATCCGTCCTAAAACCACTTTATTATTTCTTAAATTATGTGCATCTACATACCGAAACAACGCAATTACAATATATTTGAGTTTGAATGCTCATCCAAATTTGATTATTTCTACAACGAAATCTATTTTTCACCAATGTAAAATGTAAACAGCAAAAGATGTAGAATGAGTTGTATTAGAATTGCTGTATTTCTTTAACACAAAATCATTTAGTTCATAGAGTCTCCATAGCTGATATGAATGAAATATTCATTGATTTTACAAAGAGAAGGACGATTTTTTTCGATGAAGTTTTACGCATAGAGTTTAATTACTTGTAGCTCCATGGTCTTAATTTTTAAATAAAATAAATTATTATAGTATTGTGATGAATGACATGAATGGGAAATTATTTATGAATGAAATGCTGCTTTTATAGAGATAGTCAGGCGTGTTATTTTTTCTATGACGTCATTTGAATGAATTTCAGTTGTTTTCGATGAAGTTTTCAAATATAATAAATTATCATAGTATTATGATAATTTTAAAATTATTACCGAGGAATGTATCACATTTTAGAGATTTTTAAACTAGGCAATTTATATTTCAATGCCATCATTAGAATGAAGTTCATTTTTTTCGATGAAGGTTTAAGTTTTCAAATATAATAAATTAATGTAGTATTGTGATAAGTTTTAAAATATTACCGAAGAATGTATTGCATTTTAGACATGTTTAAATAAAGTTGCACTGAAGTTGGAAAGTTTTTCATAATCAATGCTTTAAGGGTGAGCGTCAGTCAATTTTCTGCCTTATCCGCGCTTTGTTAACTTTCGCGGCACACATATTTCGCCGAAATTCTGCTCAAACAGTTGCGAAATATTTTCGGAAAGATAAAATGCAATACTTAGATTATATTAAAACTAAATTTAATGCCCCAAAAAACATAGAATATATTTTTTATTTTAATCCAAAATATTTTTAGTGCTGCCATCTGTTGTCGTAATTTAATTCATACCGATTATTTTTATTTTTTAATGAACATTTTTAAATGTCTATTCCTTCTAATACAGTGTTAAATACAACAACAGATCATATATAATAATGCCACAATCATGGAAAGGTCATTTATCATTCTATAAATTTGATAAGGGATCTGAATGTACATCACTGAGGACTGCAGTTTTGTCTTAAAGTTCCTTTGTCTTCAAGTCCAAGTTCAATTACGTTTCCGTGATTATGGCATTATATATGATCTGTTGTTGTATTTAATAGCGTATTAGAAGGAATAGACATTAAAAAATAAAAATAGTCGGTATGAATTAAATTACGACAACAGATGGCAGCACCAAAAATATTTTAAATTAAAATAAAATATATATTCTAAGCTTTATTGGGTATTAAATTTAGTTTTAATATAATCTAAGCATAGCATTTTATCTATAAAATAATAGTTCGCAACTGTTTGAGCAGAATTTCGGCGAAATATGTGTGCCGCGAAAGTTAACAAAGAGCGGATAGGGCAGAAAATTTACTGACGCTCACCCTTAAGCATGATTGATCTTTCTTGTTATATAATTCTTGCGGAAGAAAATTAAAAAGAAATGTTGCGCAATTGAAGATTTATTAAATTCCTATTATTTTGGCTTAGTTTTCATGCTCCTTAATACAAAATTTCAGAGAACGTTTGCTTTAGCCAATATAAGAAACAGGGAGATTTCGTTCCGGGCATGCTGACTCATTTTTAACACTTTACAACATAGTTGAAAGTGTTTATGACTTTGTTCATTCTGTGTATACGTCTGTCTGTCTGTCTGTCCGTTAGCAAGATAACTGCCGTAAAAAGGGCTTTATCAAAGTGAAATTTTAGTATGTTTTTCAGACAGTCTGTGGGACCTATGAGAATATAAATGAATAATATCACCCAATTAGTTTTTTATTGAACCCGGATTAAAAAAGTGAAATACATTGAATCCTATGGAACCCAATGTTTCAAACATTTTTTAAACGAATTTAAAATTCACAAATTGCTTCGAAAATTTTAGGAAATATTCAAATTATCCCATGAAATATATAAAAAAAAATTTCAGTAAAATATGTTAGGTAGCTTTTTAAATAAAAATTATTTAATATAGGAAGAAAAACAAATTCAATTAAATTCTGACTCTCGTTATATCCTCCAGAAAGAGAAAAGAGGTATATTATATAATAAATATCTTTCCAAGAGTTTAATTATTTTATATATGAGAGAGACTTCACATTTTAAAATGAATATGGTGGATAACAATTTTTCAAAGTTTTAAATAAAATAAATTGTTATAGTATTGTGATGAATTAAACGATTGGAAAAATGATTATGAATGAAATGCTGCTTTTATATAGAGGCGATTTATATTTCGATGACATCATTTGAATAAAGTTCATTTGTTTTCGATGAAGTTTTCAAATATAATAAATTATTGTAGCGTTATGATAATTTTAAAAATATTACCGAGGAATGTTTCGCATTTGAGAGATGTTTAAACCAGGCAATTTATATTTCAATGCCGTCATTTGGATGAAGTTCATTTTCTTCGATGAAGTTTTCAAATATAATAAATTAATGTATTGTGATAATTTAAAAAATATTACCGAGGTATGTATCGCATTTGAGAGATGTTTGTATAAAATTGCATTGAAGTTGGAAAGTGTTTCATAATCAATGCTTTATGCATGATTGATCTTTCTTGTTTGTTTTTTTACCCGGTTTTGCGCATATGATATCAGTGGAAGAGAAAACGCGAGCATTTTGTTCTCGCGCTCTCAGGAGAAACCGAACTTTGTTATCTGCGGCTGTCAGTTTTCTTCTCCATGCATTCTACCCCACTGACGGTACTAATTCTGCTTGGACGTCACTGGCTCCCGTGTGTACAGCAAAATTCTGAATCTCTGCACAAGTTGTTTAAACCTGGATATTGTTACTTCAAAATTAACAAGCAACATTTTAATTGTAATGTAATAATGATAAAACATACTGTGGTATAGCAATTCCTCTTAAAGCCTTCCTGGGACCGCGATAACACGATGACGAAATTCTCTCCCACTGACGTCAACCTGACAACTCTTTGATTCGTTGCCGGGCTGACTACCTAAACTTATATTAAAGAACCTTGATAAGAAAGACCAACCACATTGGAAAGAAATACGGTAAATGTCTCAACTATTAGAAAATTTTATAGGATCTTAAAGATCTGAAAAACCTAATCTTATTAATTGGTGTAAACACAATATTGAAACTGAATTTTTTAAAGACTTTAGCAATTTGCTGACTGATTTTAGGGAAAAATGATAAAATTATAATATTATTAAAATCTCTTTTAGAAGCAAATTTACAGGAACAGCTGTATGCTGCTTTGTTTTACTAAGTACTTAATTACTTTGTTTGAGTTTTTTCTTATTCTATGCATAAAAGGTTTTTACTTATTAATAGTCTCTAATCCTTTTAATTATGTCCAGTAGAGCAGCTGCCTCCAGTTGGTACACTCCACAAGTATTATCAATAGAACCAATCACAATATCATCAATACGATAAATCACCATCAATCATCAGTACGATAAATCACCATGGTTCCTCAGGGTTTCTGTACTTATATATATCCAATGAAGCCCATTTTTTCATATATGCAAAGATAAATGATGCACAACGAAAGGAACGATAGGGTTAGTACTCTGTAAGAATAAATTATCCCTTATATTCATGCAAAATGACCGTAGTACGGCAAAAGTACCCAGCCCAATCCTAAAAGGATGTGGAAAAGTTATGAACCCCCTTGCCCTTAGTATGATTTTCAAAGAATTTTAATGTCCTTTCACAGTCGTATGGGGCATTATGGATCAAGAGGTTGAGAACCTAAATGCTGCTCATTTGGGTATTTCACTTATCCATTTAGACTGTGATCATTTCTCTTGTTTCGGGCCCTGTCTGTTCTACACATAAGAAAAAGAAAAGGAAAACCGATTTTTTCTTCCTGTATATCTCTACGCCCATGCATGTTATGGGGCAGCTACGCCTTGCCGAAAGATGCACCCCGCAAGGGGGCGCGATGACCTGGCCCTGACAGTAACAAAGTGAGCAGCAATTAATCACCTATAATAGGACAGGACGGCGCTCAGATTTCGCATTAGAAATGAATGCAGCCGATGAAAGACACTCTAGCGAAGATTAATTATCTCTAGATATAAGAGGGGGAAAAAATTTGAGGTGTAGGTGGTGACAGAACTTGTGTTACTACACCCACCGCGACAGAGATTTATGCCGATTGTTACCTCTACTCCTTTTACCCTTTTTTTGTTTCGGCCCCGAGATTATAATTAACTCGTCAAAACGAGAAATGGAAGTTTCGGCCAAAATATGTGCTTTGTCAGAGAGGGGGTGAAATATTATGGAGTCGATTGCCACAAACGTTCTCGTAATGGATTGGGATGCTGCATTGGAAAAGGTGTCCCGAACCCAGACACGACTGATCTCTGAACTTGTGGAATGGAACCTGTAGGTATGGGGCTGTCATGCTGTTATGACATAATCATAAGGTTATGGTATTAATAGACTAGACGTTCTTTGATGCTTTTAACTTTAATACAATACCAATTTTACTCGCTACACAATGTGATGCACTTAACATTTTTAAGAGGGGCGTGGTGTTTTTTCTCATACAGTACTGTTCCTACGTGCGTTTGTAGGAGATAGAATAAAGTGGCATTTAGAAATCATATTTAAGGTGTTTTTGATTTTCATACCTGAAAAATAATTACTAATGTACATCGTTTGTTTTAGTCCGTCTGCGAAAAGTCCCTTTCACCATTGTTTTATCACCATTTTCATTAGTAATTTAGATAGTAATTTCGATATATTTAGATCTGAATCTTTATTTGCAGTTATGCCTATTAAAAATTGTTCTTGACAACTATTCACATGTTTTCATTTCTACGGTTGTCCATTATTTGTGAGAATTGACGGATGATAATTGCATACTTTTCGTCGTTATTAGCTTTGTTGATATTCCTATTTATTCTCTGAACACCTTCTGTAAAAATTATTTGTTTAACGAACCACCTGTCCTAAGGTAACTTCCTTTTTAGGACACGCCCGGTAAGAGCGCGAAGAAGAAAAAAGGCCGTGTGTATTTATGTGTATTTACAAACATTAATTTATTTACACTATATAAAATATTTACAACAAAATTGATTCAAAATATTCAAAATGAAAAGTAAACCCCTTTAAGATAATAAATAAACAATTACAAACGTATATGTAGTCTCATAGACTAAAATGTGAAAGATGGTAATTAAAAATTAAATTTAAACAATCCTATGCAATATTTTAAATATCCTTAAATCCGGAGAGAGAGAGAGAAAATATGCAAATCGGGCATAGGCCCTTAAATGTGGAACTCACCGAGCATTCGCTGAATGAACAGCCTCTCATGGTTGAGGACAATGCTGCTGGAGTATCTGTTCTCACTCACAACGCCAAAACTTCTCCCTGCTCCTCTTTTTCATTCTCAAAAACTCTCTCTCTCCAAGAATTTAAAACACGCCCCTGAGGCGCATACAAACATCCCATTGGATTCAGGGTCTTAACCCCTTGACCCCAAAGCACCGCCATTGGCTTTAGGCCTTCCAAAAACAAAAAGCCCCTTCTCAAGCCCCTGCGAAACTGATATTCCTTCGGCCACTAATTGAAAGTCGCCGAGGACCCTATGACCCTTCCGAAAAGGACGTTAAATCTTTCGGTACGAATCCGAGATCCAAAGCAGCTTCGACATCCAGGTTTTCTATTTCGAGTGCAGATGGCCGAACGAAAAGGCTGACCCCCAAAATAAATAAGAAGACTCTAGGTCGCATTCCCGAAAATATTGGCTCATGGGTTTACCATGCGACAATATACCTCCATTTCCCCATTAAAAATTCCAAAATCCAAAAATTAAAATTTCAAAATTTCAAAAATTTAAAACTTTTTTTTTTAAAAATTTACCATCAAAAACATTAAGCAAATTACCAATGCAATACGCCTTTCCAAAAATTACCTCCATTTCCCCATTAAAACATCAAAAATCCACAAATTTAAAAAATTTTAAAATTAAAAAATCAAATTAAAAAATTCAATTTTACAAACAAAACCATAAGGCAAAATCAAAATGTGCTGCAGTGCAATCTGCTTTCCTTCCAGCTACTAAAAACTAACCTCTGAAAACAGAAGTTTCCTCCTATAGTATAATCAAACACATAGAAAAAACATCATATTGCATATAAAAGACAAAAAAACAATTGTCAATATAAACACAATCCAATAAAATCAAAATATAAAACAAATTGATGAATTCAGGACAACAAATCAGAAAGTCTGTTATTTGTGTTGCACAAGGCTGTACAAAGTCACTCAAACTAAATTACTTTTCTCACTGATAATGTTTTTTAGTTCTCCAAAAGTTTATTTCAAATTGTGCACCAGAAGGCAAAAGCATTGGGATCAGGCATCCCTGAAAATTGTTGTGTATTTTGTTGGCCACTTCTTCTTACAAAAATTATCATACCTGCATACGTTCCTTGTTTATGATAAGTGATTATGGAAAATTACCACTGTGTAGAAAGTTTATCACCAAAAGTTGTTGTTGATTGACCGCAATGATGAGGAGTGTCTATTCTGTGCACACCCCATAAACACATATTAAAACATTGAACACAATGTCCGATGTCTGCCCTTGCGAAATCAAATTGACTGGCATCTGGAACCGTTTGCACTGTAAACAAATAAACACAAAGTTTGATGTGTGGCAGCAATAAAATAACTGGAATCTGGACCCGTAGAAAAACTGGCACGTGGACAACTTTTCCCAGTATATATAACTGGAACATGTAAAACTGTAGAAAACTGTCCTGTAGAAAACTGGAAACGTGTAAATGTATGCATTGTAAAACGAGACAGTAGAAATCACGGAAACAGTAGAAAACAGACGGTAGAAATCACAGGAAACGTGTAATTGCCTGTTCTGTATACAAAGTCTGATACATGGAAATTGTTTATAACGAAAGGCACGTCTGTGGCTATAAATGTTTATACGCCTTGTACTTGGCATAAACTGAAAAAAAACTGATGCAAAATGCTCTATAATGGCAAAAATTGCTATCCATTGTGTAGCATATTTCTACATATTTTTGTGACCAATGTGCGTATTGTGACAGTTTTAACATCAGTACTGAAAAGAACGCAGTCACCCCGCACAATTCCGGACACCGTTCTTTCGTGTGGTATCGTGCACTTTCTGCACCCCGTCCGTAGAGGAAAAAAACAAACACTGGTGAAATCTTCTGCACCCCGTCCGTAGAGGAAAACCCACCTAGTAATTGTCTCTGTGCTGATCTGAACGACATATCGACATATTGCAATGCCTTATTCCGTCATCAAAAATTGTTTATAAGGTGTTGGCATGTGCCAACATCCGGTCACCTGCTGACCCGAGATGAAAATTGTTGAAATGAACATATCATATGAACATATCATAATGAACATATCATATAGCACCTTCCGTGCGCATCACCTTGGAGTTTACGTGCTGTACAAACTGCTTCAACAGTATTATGAAAATTTTTTACAAAATACAAAATATATATATATATATATAGACTGGCCTTAGTGACGGCAAAGTTACCACCAAGAGACCTAGCCAATATGCACTTTATTCTTCTCTCCCTCCGAGAACAAAATATTTTAAAACAAAATGCAAAATTTCTAAATGCATGAACATGAAAGTAAAAATGTATAAAATTTTACTCCCTTACATATAAAAACTTTACTTCTTTACATATAAAAAAACTGTACTGCCAAAGGCAAGTTTGCGTTAAATAACATGTTTCATATACCATGAAATTCAAAAATTAAAAACCATAAAATATCACACAAAATTTTCATAATTAAATTACATGATCTAAACTAAAAATTTTCTATTCAAAGAAAAAAAATCAAAATCATCCAACACATTAAAATATCTCATTAATTGCAAGTTACAGAAAATTATACATTTTTGCTTAAAATGAAAATTTCAAACCCATTCGAAAATTTTATATGTACATATGTATAACCCGTCGCTTAATACGTGACTTTATCTCAATTTTACAGTGTCTTACTGCATAAAAAACTCTTTTTTTTTTCTTTCTTCTATTTATTCTCTAGTCTGTATGAAAAAAAACCAAAAAACCACAGCTCGCAAAATTTTGCCTGATAAACGAAAATCCTCTTCTTACTTTCGAAGGGAAAATTTACCCTAAGTGCTAAACTTTTGTTTCATTAAGCAAAAACATCTTATTCCCAATATCCTCACTTCCTTTATTTTCTTTACAAAAAGGGTTTTATCACACTTTTTATTAATACTTTCACTACTTTATGCATTAAGCCTTATTTTCCTCAAATAAACACTAGCCTCACATTAAAAATATAAATTTCCCCCTTTTTTTATAAAATGAACTACCATTCACCTTCAATTTTATATCTTATCCATTCCATCTATCATGAAAAATACCCCTATCTAAGCACACTATATCCTAGCATAATATTTACTGCAAAAATACATATTTAACCATAACCATTTATGTAGGTAAAGAGATAACACCCTAACAATAAAACCAAATCACAAGGGAAGACACCATATATTTTTCCTTTCTTTTCTTTTTTTAGAAACACTACTTAAAGAAATGCTAAATTAGTGATATTATCCAACTTCATTCTCCCACAACTACATTTTATAACTTTTTATCTTCCAATGCTTTGTTAGCGTTCAACATACCCGAAGGAAAAAAAAAAAAAAAAAAAAAACTAGCAAATCTCACCTTTCCTTCCTAAACTACCCATAGAAACCAACAAAAAATCTCCATGCGTTCAGAAAAAATGCCGGAAACTGTCACTTACAGTACTACGTGTAACGATTTAAGAAAATTATTGTATACAAAAATTGATTCCCTTTTGAGCCTAACCATCTAACAAACCTATCAATTTTCTATTCCGAATAATTTATTAAATTATGTGTGTTTTAACAAAAGTAAAATATAAGTGAATGTAGGAAAGTACCCTTTATAGACGATAAAAATATTGAATAAAAAAGTTAAGAGATACAAAAAAAAAATGAAATACTTTTTGCTTATTTATTTAAAATAAATCCTTTCAACGTTATGTGTCATCAGGAGATGAAAAAAACCCTTTGTTGATCACCCAAACAGTTTGATTCAATCCCCAAAATATAGAAATATACCCTCTAAATCCCAAACATCACACAATTCTGCCCGCAGAAAAATATGTGCCTAAGGTCAAATTATATATCCTATCAACAATTGTTAAAAGGCCTATTTATTTATTTATTTGTTTATTAAACTTAAAAATTTACTCTTTGTTGTTTGTACTTTGTCTGTTATCTTTGTCACTTTATTAGAATTCCCTTGTAAACGAAAGTTTCCTTAGTAATCAAAATTTTGTTTCCATTTCTGTTACCACTTGAATTAATATAATATCTATTTATTTTCATTATTTATTATTATTATTATTATTACCTTTTTTCGAAAAACAATATACTTATTACTTTATGTATTTTAATTCCCAATAACCTAACTAACTCCAGCTGCAACGCCATTCTATTACTCACTCAGTAACTCTATCCAAACGAAAGGCAGTCTCTCTACTTGTATGTGTCGTCCACCCCTCTTTGAAATTTATGTTCTCCTCCGCTAACTAACTCCCAGCTCCCGTAAAATATATCTGCTAAAACCACTCCTTTTTTCTTTGTAACCATTCTGCGGGTCTTGTGTTTTGTCTGTGAAAATGACCCTCCTTTTGGAGTGAGGAAGAAACCCTACTGCGACGTATCAAATTTCAACCAATGTTGCCCCCCTTTGAAAACATCTGTGTTGTGTGAACAAGAAACTTTTGGAAATCCTTGTGTTTGCCATAAAATGGAACCGTCAAAGTTAAGAGAAAATTCTGTTGCCTTTGAAAATTCGATTATCTAACCCACTCACATTCTAAATATCATTTTCAGAACCATTTGTAAAATTTTTGTAAACTCGTACCCATAACATATAAAAGGTTTATTATAATCTCACATTACTTCTAATTTCAGCAAAAATTTTGTTCTAAAACTAAAAATCACTCAAATGTGTATTAATTAACTAATCTTCGCGACCAAAATTAAAAATGTCAAAAATGAAAATTTGTCCCAAAAATACTATACCAAAAATTTTAACTGAATACGACAAAACCACCCAAAATATTTAGAATTCAGTATAATTCACCCTAGGAGTTTGTCTAAAAGAATAATTTTTATTAGTGCGAGAAACAGACACTTGTTGATGTGTATCGGTCGGAGTAGGTAATAAGGGCGATTTCGAACCAGATGTATGTGTGTGTGTGTCCGCTGAAACTGAGATGCTAGTGGGTGTATTTACATTTGAGGGTAAATGTTTGTCTGTCTCTTGGTCCCAAAGAAAAAAAGGAGTTTCGGATTCTCCGCTCGTCTCTTGTTTTTTTTAAAGCAACGGAATACTCTGTGATTCCTCAGTTGTCTGCTGATTATTTTCGCTCTCATCAATTTTTAAATGATCTCGCCTTTCAATCATCAAACGCAAGCGATTTATGTGTGCCCTAAAGGTCTTGGAATAAGGCATATTTATCTGTTTTATGTCATAAATAAATCTGTTTATTTTTTTTACAACTCTGTAAGGTCCTAGCCATTTAGTCTTTTTAAACGATTTTACGTGATTTTTCAAAAATACTTTTGACCCAATTTTAAGGTCCCTAGGTCTGGCCTTTCTCATTTGTTTTTCCTCTTGATCGAATTTTGCGAGCTCCAAGTTTTTGAAAGCCGCTTCATGCGCTTCTCTTAAAATTTGAATTTGTTTTGCAGCATAATTCTGAGGAGATATCTTATTTTCGCCATGTGGTTGCGGAGTTTCGAAAAAAATCGGTAGATCCCTTCCAAAAACTAAGAAATTTGGAGATTCTCCCGTGCTAAGATGCGTAGAGGCATTATACATCATTTTATGTGCAATCATAGCCGTGTCCCAATATGGGGAGTCCTCTGTTAGAGTTTTAATCGTAAATTTTAGTGAATTGTTTATTCTTTCTGAGATTCCATTGCACCAAGGCGCGCAAACCGAAACTAACTTCGTTACGATGCTTAGCTTCTCCGCCACCGTATTGTAGATTTCTGACGTAAATTGGGAACCGCGGTCTGAATATAGCCTCTGGGCTACACCGAAAATAGAGAAGAAATTTAATAATTTAGCAGCAATAGTTTCAGCCCGGATGTCGGGAATGGCATATAATTCAATATATTTGGAAAAATGACAAATTACTGTAAAAATGTATCGATTGTTATTTACACTAGGTTTAAAAGGCCCCACTAAATCTACAGCTATTTGGGCTCCTGGAAAACTTGGTACAGGTACACGTCCCAGGGGCACGGATCTTTCTGCGCCCTTTAACGACCTGCACTTAACGCAAGACATGACAAAATTGCGGGTGTCCGCATACATACCCCACCAGAAATACCGCTCCGCTAATAAGCTGTAAGTTTTGTCTACTCCCGTATGTGTGACGTGTGTCACTGCTAAAATGTGCTTTTGCATATTTTTTGGAATCACAATGGTTTTCAAAAATTCCTCCCTCCATGGTTTATTTTTATAGTGCCCCAGGTGCATAATTAATTTTGTTTCTTCATCAATATATAAATTATGGAACTTTTTATTTGCTTTTCCAGTATTATTTTGAAGATATTCTCTGATTTTAAGTAATTCTTGATCATTCTGTTGTTGTTCCACAATATCTTGAATTGTGGGAATGGTTGTGATAACATTGACCGCAGGTTGGGTGTTTTGATTTGAATTAACATTGACCGCAGGTTGAGTTTTTTGATTAGAATTTTCTGCCATGCGTTGTTTTACACTTGTTTGTTTGTCTTGTTCCTCTTCAAAAACGTCCCTACTTAAATAGTCACATAATAAATTTTCCTTTCCCGGGACATAAATAAAATCAAACTTAAATTCTGAAATTTCCAAAATCCAACGCTGAAAAGTATTTGGGGGATTAGACATTTTTAAATGTGAACCGAGAGGCAAGTGGTCGGACAAAACGAAGAACTTCCTGCCATACAAAAAATTTTTAAAAAACATAATTCCATTGTGCATTGCCAATAATTCCGCTTTTATCGCTGCGTACTTTTGTTCTTGTGGATTGAGTTTACGGCTGTAATAGGCTATGGGTTTGAGCATACCATCTCTCTTCTGTAACAGCGCTGCTGACGCCGAGGTTAAACTCGCATCGGAATTTAGGAAGAAATCTTCTTCAAAATTTGGTTGAATTAAAATAGGTTTCTTAAAGAAACAATCCTGTAGATTTTTGAAAGCTTTGTCACACTCGTCATTCCATTCAAATTTCGTGCCTTTTCTCGTCAAATCGGTTAAGGGGGCAGTCTTAGCTGCATAATTGGGGATACAATTTCTATAAAAGTTACATACCCCTAAAAATCTTTTCAATTTTCTTAAAGTCTTAGGTATGGGGAAAGAAGAAATTTTTCCTATATTTGCATCAGAAGGGCTTATGCCTTTTTGGTTAATATTAAATCCTAAATAATTTATCTCCGTCATGCCAAATTTACATTTATTTGGGGAAAGCGTTATGTTTACCTTCCGGAATCTTTCTAAAACCAAAGTTAATTTTTGTTTTAATTCTTCATACGAATTTGCCGGGATTACCACATCGTCAATATAAGCCAAAATATCCTGTGAATGTAAATCCCCTAATATTAAATCCATTACTTTTTGAAAAATGGCCGAAACACAATCTGTTATATTCAAAGGAACCAAAAGGGCTCGAAAACGCGAAATATTTTCTCATTCGTTCCGGGAGGATGATTTGGTTAAATGCACTCCGAAGATCTAACTTAGAATACAGCGCATAACCTGCCAATTTAGAAATGATGTCATTTATCTTAGGTATCTTATAAGGATATAAAATCGAAGTATTGTTTATTAGCCGAAGATCTAAAACAAGTCTGTAGGTATTGTCCTGTTTTTTGACTAAGAGCAGACTCGACGCGTAAGGACTGTTTGTTTTAGAAATTACCCCCGCCTCTTCTAACTGTTGTAATTGCTCCTTTGCCGTATTGTGTAATGCGAAAGGAATATCATACGGTTTAGAACAAATAGCATGCTCATGAGATAATTCAATATTTGGTTCAAAAAAATCAGTTGCTCCAAGAGTTTGTAAGCTTTTCGAGAAAACGTCCGCATACGGCATAATAAATTTTAGAAAATCTTGTTTTGTTGATTTTTCCATATGCTCTAAATTAAAATCTTCTGGTTTTAAATCTTTTCTTCTTTTTTCAATAATTTCAGGGCTCGCTTGTACTAAATTTATAGTTTCCTTAATATCTACCCTTTGTTGCGTAGTTTTATTTTCGAATCTTTCTGTAATTTCAAAATCCTGTGTAAATCCTCCCAATTTCATATGTTTATTTAAATCTAAAGCATGTGTAGATATATTTTGCACCTGTATATCAAAAGAATTATTTTCTATATTTACAACAGCGCAGTTGATTTGTAATCTCTGATTATTCTCAATGGGTTCATATAAAACCTGCGTGTTATCCTCGCAAAAAGTGTCCGATACAACCCGTACCAGTTTTGATTCATTCGGTTTCAGAGATATCTTGCTTTTGACTCTAACAATATTATTCATCTTGGCGTCCTGATGTTCTATGTCCGCTTGTGGAAACCTGTGCTCCTCCTGGTTTATGGGGATTTTATCATTTAGTACTTGTAATTCATTTTTTTGTGTATCAATAATAGCATGGTTTCTTTTCAAAAAATCGTAGCCAAGGATTCCGACATACGTGTTAGGGAAATTTGCTGTCGTTACATAAAAAATTTGTTTGAAATGTTTCCCATTAATTTTAAACGGAATTTCAATTGTATTTACATAATCAATATTCTGGCCACTCAATGTCGAAATTTTTACCGCGCGGGAAATATATGTAATTTTAATTCTTTGCTTTATGTTTTGAAAAGTTTTAAAAGACATAATGGATACACTTGCGCCACTATCAATAAGCATTCTATAATTACTTTTATCAATCTGTATGTATGTCCTGGGTAAATTTGGGATATTTTCAAAATTCGACGCGGAAGCTACAATTTCATGTGTTTCTAAATCAAAATTTTTATCGGGATTTGTAATATCACTTGAGAGTTTGACCCGTTTTGTCTGTCCACAAACCCTCGACTCTAGTTTAAATTACTAGATCTATAATTTTTAACTTCCCCCTTTCTCTCTGTGGAATAATCATTTCTATTTTCTCTCTCATAGGACTTTGTACTATTTTCCCTCTCCGTTTGCGAATTTTCAAACGTTCTGTTCGGCCTACTGAATCCTCTCCTGTCATTACTCTTTCTTGCATAGAAATTGTCCCCTTTTCTTTGCTCGTGGGAGTTCCAAGGTTGCGGGGGGCGAGACTGCCTATTTTTCTCGTACGAAAAGTTTCTGTGCGGCGAAACCGCTCTGGCTGAATAATCTGGCTGGTCATTATATTGACGGGCTGCCCTTTCTTTATTGTACTGATAGCATATTTTCATGTAATGCCCTTTCTTCCCACAATATCCACATATACTTATTTCCTAGGTGTGCATCTCATTTTGTTTGGCAGGTCTGTTTAATTTCAAACTATTTATCTCCTCCATTAGAGTCTGCATAAGTTGTCCGTTGAAAGCATTTTGTTCTTTGCGCAAATTATCAATAGCTTCGAACGGATCTTGTTTAGTAATATTATTTAGGGATGGGGCCATTGCTAAATTAGCTTGTTCCAAATTAATAGCCAGTTCTACAGCTTTGTTAAAATCTTGAGGATTTGCGCGTATAATTTCGCGTTGAAAATCAGCATTTAATGATTCTAAAAATTTACTTAATTTTAATTTGTCTGTAATTTGCCTAGTAGATTCATTGTCACCCGTGTCGCCTATATAATTTAGCGTTAGCGCTGTAATTCTGTGGGCTAGAGATTTTATCGTTTCTCCCTGATTCTGCTTCGCTGTGGAGAAAAGAATTTGTTTTGAAGTTATGGATTGTTCTTTAGAAAAATAGTCTAGAAAAACTTTTTTGAAATTTTTGAAAGACGTTTCACGCCTGAGCTGCTGAGAATTCACATAAAAATCGTTAGCTTGACCTCGAAGTCTCGATTTAAAGATCGCGAGTTTTTCCTCATCGCTCCATGACCCAAGGATGCTTAAAGCTTCAAAGTTCTCTATAAAAACACTGCAGTCCTGTTCGCCATCAAAAGTGTTTAATAAATAGGTTAACCCTGGAATTTTTGAAGAATTGCCCGTAGCACCGTTGGAATTTACCGTATTTGGCATAATTGAAAAATATTAGTGAACAAACAAAAAATTTAAAACCTCGTCTACATGTAACAATGCAATCGATGACATATATCAAAACCAAAAAATATATATATACATAACTCTCACAAATTAAATTTCTTTGTATTTTATCAATAATCTATTAAAACACATATTTTCATGGCAAATGAAACAGTTAACCCTTCTCAAAGGTTTATACATTTCTTCTAAATTTTTCATATTAAAATTTATTTATTACCAGGGAAAAAATTATTGCAGATATTGACATTTAAGGCCGTGAAGGTAAGAAAAAAGGCCGTGTGTATTTATGTGTATTTACAAACATTAATTTATTTACACTATATAAAATATTTACAACAAAATTGATTCAAAATATTCAAAATGAAAAGTAAACCCCTTTAAGATAATAAATAAACAATTACAAACGTATATGTAGTCTCATAGACTAAAATGTGAAAGATGGTAATTAAAAATTAAATTTAAACAATCCTATGCAATATTTTAAATATCCTTAAATCCGGAGAGAGAGAGAGAAAATATGCAAATCGGGCATAGGCCCTTAAATGTGGAACTCACCGAGCATTCGCTGAATGAACAGCCTCTCATGGTTGAGGACAATGCTGCTGGAGTATCTGTTCTCACTCACAACGCCAAAACTTCTCCCTGCTCCTCTTTTTCATTCTCAAAAACTCTCTCTCTCCAAGAATTTAAAACACGCCCCTGAGGCGCATACAAACATCCCATTGGATTCAGGGTCTTAACCCCTTGACCCCAAAGCACCGCCATTGGCTTTAAGCCTTCCAAAAACAAAAAGCCCCTTCTCAAGCCCCTGCGAAACTGATATTCCTTCGGCCACTAATTGAAAGTCGCCGAGGACCCTATGACCCTTCCGAAAAGGACGTTAAATCTTTCGGTACGAATCCGAGATCCAAAGCAGCTTCGACATCCAGGTTTTCTATTTCGAGTGCAGATGGCCGAACGAAAAGGCTGACCCCCAAAATAAATAAGAAGACTCTAGGTCGCATTCCCGAAAATATTGGCTCATGGGTTTACCATGCGACACCACCCCTGTTGCACCGCAATTTTTATTAGTAGTTTAAATCTCCCTCCCTTTCGTTGTATTACGAGCTGAATCCCTCGCATTTATAACTAATTGATATTATTCTTGACTACAATTGAAAGGATGGGTACAGAACCATGTTAATCTAAAATGCCAAGTTTAAAGGTGAATAAAAAATATGAACAGAAAATTACTGATTCATACTTCATTGCAGTTACCAATGCTATTCAAAATACGTGCAAATTACCTATTGATTGTAGGGAAAACAATAATTTTATTTATTTTAATTCTAGGAAGAGCACAAAACTGCGGTGGACTTACTTGGTTATAGCACCAAAGTTAATAAATAGTTGTATAGAGCAGAATGTAGCTTTGAGGTGTAAAGTACTGTGTACATTAGTTTGAATGAAAACAGCCATTAAATTTTTCTTCTGGCTTGGTAACTGATCACCTGATCACATACCAATTTAAATGTGGCTTTGTTAAAGAACAAATTCCAACTTGTCATCTGTTTCTGATATCTGACAGTAATCGTTTTGCGCTTCTGGCTTAAACTGGTTGTAGAACTAAATGTCACTTAGAATGGGGTATTAGGATGTGGCAAGTTTCATCACATACTTGTTTCTTTTTTCACTCTAATCGTGAGATGCTTGTCCTGCTTGTGTGTGAATGCCTGTCAGTTATTTGCCTTACAAATTCCTTGTCAGCATTGATTTTGCTGTTATACCAGGTTTAAGAAGTTGTTTTCCGTATATATCTCAGTGTAGACCAAACGTATATGCATAGTTAGTTCTCACATCAAATTAAAGGCTAATTTTTTTTTCTATGAGCTAACGATAAAAAGTCAAAATCAACAAAAATGAACTTACGTGATTCTTCCACCCAGGCCTTCAATTAAGATACCTTTCCTTCTGAGCATGTAATTGGTGGAAATTGATGGATAGCAATTGCATATTTACTTTCTCCTACGTAGTATTGAGAAAGTATTGTTTTTACGAATATTTTTGATTTGGAGATTTTGATGCTAATATATGTTTTAAGACTTCCTGAATACGCTTTGACTATTTTTGGAGTGATGTCCGTCCGGCTGTCTGTCGTCTGTGGTCAATCTTTTGTGTGCACGATATCAGCCACAAACATTAATGGATTTTCACGAAAGTTTATATCTGACTTTGTTATGAAAAATTTAGAACTAGGTAGAATTTTTTCGAGCGAAATCTTTTATTCTTTTTATTCGAAATTTTATATTCTTTTAACATGGCAGCATAGGGCAAAATATGACATAATCATGCATAAAAGGGTTTATTTATGGCTCAATGATTACGAGACTTCATAGTTTCAATCATTGTTGCGAAAAATAGCTGCGATACATTTTTTTGTTAGTGACTCCATTAGTCCCCTCCTCCCTTAGGAGATAAGTTACCCCGGGTAGGGGGGTGCATTGTCAAATATGATATCAATCAAAAGATTTTTTTCAAGTCCTTTAAAGTGAAAAGTAATACGCTATAATTGTAATAATATGGATCCACGATGCCGATTTTTCGAATTTTTTTTCTTGTGAAATTTGAAAGCAAAAATAAATTCTGCTATGAGAAAATCGAGTTGAGTCACACTAAAATTAATTTTCGTTGTTATTAGCTTTATTAACATCTGTATATATATCTTATCTGAGTACAACGTTTGTGAGGTAGTTCTTTTATTAGCGTTTTAAATCACTTTCCTTTATTGGCATTCAATGTTTTGAGATCTAAATATGTAGCCACTCATCTTTACAGGTAAGCACATGCAAATTCTCCTTTTCAAGTCATATAGAACGTCATTCAATCCCATTTCAAACGCATATCTGAAACACGTTCCCAATTTTCTGAAAACTGTATTTCATGATAGCACCGAAGAGACAAGGCAGCCGTTTCGTAAATAAATTACGCCAACTGAACCACTACTTCACTTCACTTCACGGTTGTTTCGCAAAACTATTGGCATATCTATCCTTACTTCCTCCCCCCCTTAAATCTTGAAAATATATAGGGGTGTGCAAGTGCAAAATCGTAAAAGTCTACCTGAAGGTAAGGAGTTCCAAGTAGTTTTTGGGTCGCCGACCTCACTTGTGAAGGGATCTCAGGTTGACTATTATAGAGACGTAAAAAGAACTTGCATGCCAGTGTGGATGGGGGTATTGAGTGTGCATTTTTAACGCTTTCCAGCATAGTTGAAAAGTGTTTATGATTTTGTTCATTCTGTCTGTCCGTTCGCACGATAACTGCCGTAAAAATGACTTTATCAAATTGAAATTTTAGTATGTTGTTGAGACGGTCTGTGGGACATATGGGGAATGCAAATGAATAATATCACCCAATTAGTTTTAGGTTGAACCCGGGTTGAAAAAGTGAAATACATTGAACCCTTTGGGACCTCATTTTCAAACATTTTTTAAGCGAAGTTAAAATTCACAAATTGCTATGAAATTTTTAGGAAATATTCAAATTGTTCCATAAAATATATATATATATAGAAAAAAATTGAGCAAAATATGTTTGGTAATTTTTAAAATTAAAATTAAAATAATAATTACACCCGTATTATATGAAGAGATCACGTGACCCACTTCCAAATAAAATAGGGCGTCCATCTTTTTTTCCTAGTGTGAACATCGTGATTTTTAGAGTTCAAATTTATATTTAGTGTTGCATCCGTCCTAAAACCGCTTTATTTTTGTGTATTTTCTGTACATCTATATTCTGCGCCAGCGCAATTACAATATTTTTTAGTTTAAATGATCATCAATCTTTGATTATTTCTACAACAAACGTATTTTAACGTATGCAGAATGTAAACAAATCAAGCTGTAAAATGAGATGTATGAGAAGTTCTGAATTTTTTAACGCAAAATTATTTAGCTCTGGTAACTGGAATACAGGTGATATGAATGAAGTATTCATTGATTTTACATAGAGTAGCAGACGATTTTATAGCAATGTCTTCTTCGAAAGTTTTAAGCATGGAGTTAGAAAGTACTTTTACCTCCATGGTTTTAAGTTTCCAAGTAAAATAAATTATTGTAGTACTGTGATAATTTAAGAAATATCACCGCTGAATTTATTGGATTTTAGAGATGTTTAAATAAAATTGCATTTCAGTTAGAAAGTGTTTCATAATCAATGCTTTATAGATGATTGATCTTTCTTGTTACTTTCTGATACTATTGATAGAGAAAGTATTGCTGTGGCGTCGCCAAAGAGGAAATTTAAAGAGTTATAAATCCCCCCCCCCCCCCCCAGAGACACATTCTGTTTAATTGTAAAAAATATAGTAGATGAAAAAATATAGAAAATAATTGTAAAAATTATAGAAAATGTGCAGTGTTCATTTAAAAAACGTTTTCAGTAAAATCCCTTTAACGAGCAAGACACTTCCGAAAAGTGGATACCTCTTATTAGACTTTATTTTTAATTTCTAGTTATAAATATATATTCGGTTCTTTTTATTTATCGACATGTATCAAGTCCTCTGAATAATGAACAATTGTTTGGGTTATTAAAAACGCATTTGCAAAAACATGTTTTTAAAGTGCAAATAAGCATTTTAAATCAAGCATTTAGAAGTGCCTTCCAATCACAATTCTCCGGCTAATGAAACAAAATGCGAAAAATAATTGTCAAATTAGGGATCATGTTGAGCAGGCTATGGAAGAATTTTTAAATTCTATACAATGATGGAGAGGGAGGTATACTGACTTAAAATGAGTCTGAAACTTGTCGTAAAGTTTTATAGCAGAACCTGTTATAAACTTTTAATGAGCTAGAAAGCATGCTTGTCTAACAACAGAAATCATAAATCATACTTTTTCACACATAGAAACACATAATCAGATTATATACATACATATATATATATATATATATATATATATATATATATATATATATATATATATCCAGACTCCTGAGCTAAATAATTTTACGTTAAAAAATTTAGCAACTCTTATACAACTCATTTTACAACCGCATGATTTGTTTACATTTTGTATACATTAAAATTGGGCTTTGTTGTAGAAATATTCAAAGTTTAGTGATCACTTTAAATAAAAAATTTTTGTAACTGTGTAGGTACAGAATTTAGATACAGATAATATGCAAAAATAAAGCGGTTTCAGGATGGATGCAACACTAAATATAAATATAAGCGCGTTCCTTAAAAATCACGATTTTCACTAAGCGAAAAAAAATGGACGCCATATTTTATTTTGCAATGAGTTATGTGATCTCTTTATATAATATGGGTGTAATTATTATTTTAATTTTTATTTAAAAAAACTACTTAACATATTTTGATAACAATTTTTTTTGCTCATTTTAAGTGTTAATTTGAATATTTTCTAAAATTTTCAGAGAAGTTTGTGAATTTCAACTCCGCTTAAAAAATATTTGAAAAATTACGTCCCATAATGTTCAATGTATTTCATTTTTTCAACCCAGGTTAAATCCAAAATTAATTGGGTGATATTATCCTTTTACATTCCTATATGTCCCACAGACCACCTGAACATACTGAAATTTTATTTTAATAAAGTCATTTTTACGGTAGTCATCGTGCAAACGGACAGGCAGAATGAACAAAGTCATAAACACTTTACAACTATGTTGGAAAGTGTTAAAAATTAATATTGGGCTTTCTAACTATAAGTTTAATCTAACTATAAGTCTAACTATAAGTAAAATCTCAGAGAAAATCTTCCCGGGTAACTCATATTAGGTTCGACAGAGATTAGTTAAAAAAAAGACGTAAATTAGTAAAGTTAATGAATAATAAACTCGTATTTTAAATAAAATATTATAAGAGTGTTGATTGTGTATTTATATTTATTAGTTACTGTTAGAAAATAACAAACATTTCTATTTTACATCTGTCTTACTAGTTATAAAAACACATTGTGTAATATATATACATATATATATATATATAAGAAAAAAGGTTTGAAGATCCAATGAAAGAAAAGTGAGAAGCTGTAACACGAAAATTCAACTATCTAACAGGCTTACGAAATAAAAGTATAAATCAACAAATCTTCAAGCAAATGGAAAAAAACAAAACAAACAAACAAAAAAAAAAAATAAATAAAAATCGAATCAACAAGTCAATAAAAAGTATCAAAATATGAAGGTATGGAATCGAAAAAATAATAACAAACGAAATCAAGCACAAACGCTATACACGTGCACAAGGCTCTAAGCCTAAATC
This sequence comes from Amaurobius ferox, assembly GCA_951213105.1. NCBI lineage: Eukaryota > Metazoa > Arthropoda > Arachnida > Araneae > Amaurobiidae > Amaurobius > Amaurobius ferox. The sequence continues at coordinate 44,837,473 of OX578139.1, read as the reverse complement.
ATGAATTGCTCACTTCTACAAAAATCGTAATCATGTCCAAGTTTTTTGTTGAAGCAAACACAAAAATGTATGTTTCTGAAGAAATA